>PVKV010023113.1:0-34031 GCA_004027835.1 Alouatta palliata | reverse complement strand
GAGCCGGGCCTCCAGGTTGCCAGCTTCAGTCGCCCGTTCTTCGCCTAGCCGCCGGCAGCGCCGCAGCTCCTCCTGCAGCAGCGCGTGTTGCCGCTGCAGTAATGCCAGTTCCGTGGCCTGCTTTTCAGGGGCCACAGGGGCAGCCCCAGCCCTGCCAGCCTCCCCATCCCGAGAGTTGGCTCGGCACAGCTTCTCTCGCCGCTCTGGGCCCTCAGGGAACCGGGCTTCCATCAAAGTGTCCTGCTGGGCCACAGCTGCCTGGGGGTAGAATGTGGGCAGAAGGGTATATCAAAAACCCCGTGCTCTTCTACCCCTCACCCTCACCCTCCAAGGCCCAGGTCATCACTCCTGGAGAGCCTGGATTGGGAGGTATTTACAAAAGCCTGTTAGGATGACCATGCCCCACCTAAACAGGCATCTCTAGCCTGGCTCCTCCCCTTCCCCATTCAAGCCCTTGTCCTACTGACCTGTAGGCCATGTAGAAGTCCATAGAGATTGACCAATCGCTGTAATGCCTCCTGAGGACAGACAGGGTGGGTACAGGGCCCCAGCTTTAGGATGGGAGAACTGCCCAAAAGTTGAAGAAGGGTGGGTGCGGGGACAGTAGGATCTGGAGACATACTTGAATGTAGACGTTTTCCCCGCCCCACTCCATACTGGGCTCTAACTTCTCAGACTGAGAACACCCTCCCTTCAGTCTCCTGTACCATCAATTCCCATCTCACCTCTTGGGGTGATCTCAGCTGATTTCCATTTCGATCCTGCAGAAATGGGCAAGAATGGGAAGTCCTCAGGCACACAAATCCTGGGTGCCTGCCCCTGGGAGCTTTGTGTTGAGGAGAGGCTGTCCCTCTTCCACCCTCTTGCCAAATCCCAGAACCCCTTGAGGCCTACCTTCTGGCTAGAGTCTGAGTCGGCTCTGCAGAGTTCAATGGAGCCATTGAAGGTTCTGGCCTCACCATCTGTTGAGAAGGCGAAAAGGATGGCTGACTCACTTCCCTGGGGCCCTGATACCATTCAATCCCTGGTACCACCCCACTCTCTTTGGCCCCTCCCACCTACCACCTTGGTTCCCTGCCCTGGCACTCACTGGCAGTGACCCCAGGACTCGTGTTACCACCGCTGTCTGGTTCCAAAGGCAGGACTGGTTCTCGGGGTGTCAAGAGCAGTTCCACTCCTGGCCCCACCAGCAGGTCTTTCAGACCCTCCACTGTGGGGAAACAGGAACAGGTGAAGACAGGAATGACACGGGACTGAGGGGAATGCCATTCACCCTCACACATGGGACACTTGGGTATCCAGGGGAATGCCTCCTGCACTGGGGAGCTTCACTTACACAACCACTTACGAGCTCAAGGGCAGCAAATGCCTACGGGGCAGCATGAGTCCATGCAGCACGAGTGATATGGAGCAACAGCAAGGACCACACCTCCTCCCCTGCCTTTCCCAGGAACGGGCCCAAAAGAGGCACTCGGGGCTGTTTATGGTCTACGGAGTTGGTATCCCACTTGTCTGTGTTTGTCTGTGTCTAGCCACATGTCTAAATTCTGTGACGGTGAGTGCTTGAGCCTGGACTCTTCCCTGGGAGCTCCCTCACCCTCTCGGATGGCATCCTGCAGCAGCCACTCGCCACGAGGGGACTCAAGGGACTCGGAGCGGAAAAGGCCCCTGGGCAGGGTAGGCAGGGGCATCCCACTGCCACCATCCTCCTTGGCCTGGAAATGGGTCATCTCAGCAAACAGCCCAACCTTCTCTCGAAGCAGCTCCACCAGTGCCCGGTCCTTCTGCTGCAACTCCACTGTAGACAAGGAATAAGTGAGCACATGAGAGGGCCTGGGGGTATGCAGGAGCGCCAGGAGAGGGCAGCCCTCGGGGAGAGGGGTAGGGTGGGACAGTCTGGCAAGACTTAATTTTTTTATTTTGGCATTTATGGAAAAGAAAAAGCTTTTTGTTGGCCAGGTGCAGTGGCTCACACCTGTAATCACAGCACTTCAGGAGTCCAGGTGGGTGGATCACTTGAGACCAGGAGTTCAAGACCAGCCTGGCTAACATGGCAAAAACCCATCTCTACTTAAAATACAAAAATTAGCCAAGTGTGTTGGCACGTGCCTATAGTCCCAGCTACTCAGGAGGCTGAGGCACAGAACTGCTTGAACTCCGGAGGCAGAGGTTGCAGAAAGCCGAGATCACACCACTGCACTCCAGCCTGGGTAACAGAGCAAGACCCTGTCTCAAAAAAAAAAAAAAAAAAAAAAAAAAAAAAAAAGTTTTGTGGCAGGGGTTGCGGGTTGTCCAACAGTGTTCATTCTTCCCATCTTCCTTAATTAGAAAATGCACAGAAGTTTCATCTGGGCACACATGGCTGCCCAATTAACAACTATGTTTTCCAGCCTGACTTGCACATGGTTATATCATTATGTGACTAGATTCTGGACAATGGGTACGAGTCTTCCAGATCTGCTCTTAAAAGTAATGGGTATAGGTTGGGGGTGGTGGCTCACGCCCGTAATTCCAGCACTTTGGGAGGCTGAGGTGGGCGGATCACTTGAGGCCAGGAGTTCAAGACCAGCCTGGCGAACATGGTGAAACCCCATCTCTACTTAAAAAACAAAAATTAGCTGGGCATGGTGGCACGTGCCTGTCGTTCCAGCTACTCAGAAGGCTGAGGCAGGAGAATTGCTTGAACCTGGGAGGTGGAGGTTGCAGTGAGCTGAGATTGTGCCACTGTACTCCAGCCTGGGCAACAGAGTGAGATCCTGTCTCAAAAGAAAAAAAAAAGAAAGAAATGGGTATAAACTCTGCTCCTTTACTCCTCCTTGCTAGGTGTGATACAAGTGTGACAGTGGGAGCTAGAGGGGCCACTTCAGACATGACATAGAAATGGAAACTTCATGTTGAAGATAGCAGAGCTGCTCCGCTACTCTGTACTTCCCATTTTGTACTGTTATGTTGAGAGCAATAATCTTCTACCTTTTTGAATTTTTTTTTTTGTTGCCCAGACTGGAGTGCAGTGGTGCAATTATAGTGCATGACAGCCTTGAACTCCTGGGCTCAAACAATCCTTCTGCCTCAGCCTCCCGAGTAGCCAGGACTACAGGCGTGTGCCACCATATTAGCTATTTTTTTTTTTTAATTTTTTTGTAGAGACGAGGTCTTGCTAGGTATGTTATGTTGCCCAGACTGGTCTTGAACTCCTGGCCCCAAGCGATCCTCCTGTCTCCCAAATCCTGCTGGGATTAAAGGTTCAAGCCACTGCACCCAGCTAATCTACTTCCTTTTTTAAGGAAGAAGACTTCTGTTTGTCTCTCTGTATAGCAGTTCAATCATACCCTAACTAATATAAGTCCTTACAGTGAAAAGTTACTCACCGAATCTTGGTCTTCCATATTATTTTTACACACATGGTAGTATACACTTTACACTGTTTTAAACCCTTTTTTTTCACGTAATATGTTTCAGTTGTGGATCTACACCAGCCTTCACGGAGCCATCTCATCTTTTTAAAAGTTGTATGATATTGCATTGTGTGAATGTATCATAAATTACTAATGAGCTCATTGTGGGTGGACTTACTCTTAATTCGCCGCAGGTAAGCCTCATCCTCTGTCTCAATCAGGGGGAAGTCCTCCCTGGATGGGCATCTGGAGGGGTAACAGGTCGCATGCCATTGGGAGACAGAAGCTAGGTTATAGACCAGAATCAGCCTTCCCTCCTTCCCAAACATGTCTTATGCTTCCCTCTTCTGGTAAGACTCCTCACCCTCCTAGCTTTATTCAGTTTTGACCATCTCCCCTTTCTTCCTTTCCTTTTTTTTTCTCTTTCTCTTTTTGACAGTCTTGCTCTGTCACCGAGGCTAGAGTGGAAGGGCACGATCTCAGTTCACTACAAACTCCTCCTGGGTTCAAGCAATTCTTGTCTCAGCTTCCTGAGTAGCTGGGATTATAGATGAGCATCACCACGCCTGGCTAATTTTTGTATTTTTAGTAGAGACGGGCTTTCGTCATGTTGGCCAGGCTGGTCTCGAACTCCTGATCTCAGGTGATCCACCCGCCTCAGCCTCCCAAAGTGCTGGGATTACAGGTGTGAGCCACCATGCCCACTGACCTTCTCCCTTTTCTTAGCGCTGATTATCTGTGTTTACTGATATGTATCTCTCCAAAGGTTGCCTGGAAAGGCAGCACAGTGCAGAGGGTCAGGTACAGGCTTTGGCATCAAACAAACAGGATTCAAATCCTGGCTCCACTTTTTACCAGGTGGTAACCTCTCTATTTCCTCATCTGAAAAATGAAGGTAACATCTTCCTCATAGGTTTTTCATTAGGATTAAATGAAATGCTAAAGTGCTTTGAACATAACAGAAGCTCAATAAATCAATTACAATATTATTAACTATAATTTCCACAATTATAATTTTTTTTTTTTGAGACAGACTCTCACTGCCTCGCCCAGGCTGGAGTGTAGTGGCTTGATCTCAGCTTACTGCAGCCACTTACTCCCAGGTTCAGGCAATTCTCTTGCCTCGGTCTCCCAAGCAGCTGGGACTACAGGCACGAGCCACCATGCCTGGCTGAGTTTTGTATTTTTAGTAGAGATGGGATTTCACCATGTTGGGCAGGCTGGTCTCAAACTTCTGACCTCTGGTATCACCTGTCTCAGCCTCCTGAAGTGCTGGGATTACAAGTGTGAGCCACTGTGCTTGGCCACAATTACAAATATTACAAATATTAATATTATTCACAAAGAAGCCACTACTGATCTACTGTCAACAGGACAGGTTATTTTGAATTGTTTTCCTGGAATAGGCAATTTCATAATTTTTTTTTTTTTTGAGACAGTCTCACTCTGTCACCCAGACTGGAATGCAATGGCACAATCCTGGCTTACTGTAACCTCCATCCCACCCCCCGGGTTCAAGTGAGTCTCCTGCCTCAGCCTCCCAAATAATTAGGATTACTGGCTAATTTCTGTATTTTTAGTAGAGACGAGGTTTCACCATGTTTGCCAGGCTGGTCTCGAACTCTTGACCTCAAGTGATCCACTCGCCTCAGCCTCTCAAAGTGTGCGGATTATAGGCATGAGCCACTGCATCCGGCCTGCAATTTCATACTTTTATATTATATGCAATTTTTTTTTTTTTTTGAGAGGGAGCCTTGTTCTGTGCTCTGTCGCCCACACTGGAGTGCAGTGGCACGATCTCAGCTCACTGCAACCTCCACCTCCCAGGTTCAAGAGATTCTCCTGCCTCAGCCAAGTAGCTGGGATTACAGGTGCCCGCCATCACACCCAGGTAATTTTTGTATTTTTAGTAGATACGGTGGTTTCACCATGTTGGCCAGGCTGGTCTGGAACTCCTGACCTCAGGTTATCCACCAGTCTGTCTCCCAAAGTGCTGGGATTACAGGTGTGAGCCACCACGCCAGGCCTTTTATATGCATTTCTAAAAAACTTTTTCAAAAGTCTACAGTGCAGAAGTTAAAAAACAATGGTTTACAAATTATAAAGTTGGGGAGAACTGATTCCCCAAAAGCTAAAGAAAAATTATAAAAATCTTGGCTGGGCGTTGTGGCTCACACCTCTAATCTCAGATATTTTGGAGGCTGAGGTGTGTGGACCATCTGAGTTCAGGAGTTCAAGGCCAGCCTCTGGCCAACATGGTGAAACCCAGTCTCTACTAAAAATAGAAAAATCTGCTGGGCATGGTGGTGGGTGCCTGTAGCCCCGGCTACTCGGGAGGCTGGGGCAAGAGAATTGCTTGAACCTGGGAGGCAGAGGTTGCAGTGAGCTGAGATTGCGCCACTGCACTCCAGCCTGGGCGACAGAGCAAGACTCTGTCTCAAAAAAAAAAAAAGGGCAGGGCACTGTGGTTCACGCCTGTAATCCTAGTACTTTTGGAAGCCAAGGAGGGCGGATCATGACGTCAGGAGATCAAGACCATCCTGGCCATGGTGAAACCCCGTCTACTAAAACACAAAAATTAGCCGGGCGTGGTGACACGTGCCTGTAGTTCCAGCTTCTCAGGAGGCTGAGGCAGGAGAATCACTTGAATCCGGGAGATGGAGGTTGCAGTGAGCCAAGATCACGCCACTGCAGTCCAGCCTGGCAAAAGAGCAAGACTCTGTCTCCAAAAAAAAAAAAAAGAGGTCAGTCATGGTGGCTCAGGTCTGTAATCCCAGCACTTTGGGAGGCTGAGGCATGGGGATCACGAGGTCAGGAGTTCAAGATCAGCCTGACCAACATGGTGAAACCCTGTCTACTAAAAATACAAAAATTAGTCAGATGTGGTGCTGTGTGCCTATAATCCCAGCTACTCGGGAGACTGAGGCAGGAGAATTGTTTGAACCCAGGAGGCAGGCAGAGGTTGCAGTGAGCTGAGAGCGGGCCACTACACTCCAGCCTGGGCGACAGAGCGAGGCTCCATTGAAAGAAAGAGAGAGAGGGAGGAAGAGAGGAAGGAAAGAGAGGAAGGAAGGAAAGGAAGGAAAGAATGAAGGAAGGAAGGAAGGAAGGAAAGACTATAAAAATCCGAATTAGAATTCATTCTTTAGGCATAATCTTCCAGAATCCATTTTAAACATCTTACCTTGCTTTACTTGGTATTTTTTTCCATCACGATTAGACACATAGTTGACTGCCTCGAATCTAATGTGTGTCCAAAGCAGCTAAAGATTTGCTGCTTTGACACACTGATTTCCTTCTTGCTTCTATTGTGTTGAGTTTGTTTATGAGACTTGTTCCTCTCTAGTATTGAGGCTTTCATTATCCTCTTTTTCATTCATTTTTAGAAAAATAAACATAAAATGCAATACAATCGAAATAACAGCCCTCTGCCTACAGATGCAGATGTGAATGTTGCTGAAATTGTACTGTTGGCTGGCAGGTATGCCACCATGTGACAGCTCAAAGTATTCCTTTGCTTGTCAACTCATGCTGCATTTGAAAGGTAGTTGAGGTTGGCAATGTGTAAGATGTGCAATATAAGGCCGGGCGCGGTGGCTCACGCCTGTAATCCCAGCACTTCGGGAGGCCGAGGCGGGTGGATCATGAGGTCAAGAGATCGAGACCATCCTGGCCAACATGGTGAAACCCTGTCTCTACTAAAAAATACAAACAATAGCCAGGCATGGCGGCGTGCGCCTGTAGTCCCAGCTGCTCGGGAGGCTGAGGTGGAAGAATCGCTTGAACCCATGAGGTGGAGGTTGCAATGAGCTGAGATTGCACCACTGCACTCCAACCTGGCGATAGAGCAAAACTCCGTCTCGAAAAAAAAAAAGATGTGCAATGTATAAAATGTGACTTTACAGGACATAAAAACATAGGTGACCTTTCCTGTCTTGGGCCATTTTGTCTCTCCCTCAACCTCTTCCCCCCACCGTGAATGCTTGATTCTGTTCTCAGGGAGTGCTGTGGTTGGCATCTGATGCTGCAGGTACCCTGAGGCAAGCACATGCAGGTGGCAGGTAGACACTCACATGCGCACGCTCTGCTGAATGGCTCGGATCCAGGTGCTCCGGTCATCCCGGGATGCTGTGTGCACCTCGTATATCTCGGGTGGGGCTGCGCTGATCAGAAACATCCCTTTCTCCTGGTTGGCAATGTCCCGTACGATTAGATTCTGCAGTGATACCACTGAGGGCTTGTCCTGCCAGTCAGGGGAAAGGAAGGATTAAGCCTGGGAATCCTGACCATTGGAATATTTAGGCCTTCAATCCTCTGGATGAGGACTGAAGAATCATCCTACAATACCAGTTAAGAGCCCAGGCACTGGTGCCAGCCAGAAGAGACTTAGAAACTGTGTGATCCTTGACAAACTATTTAACCAACTTTAAATTTTACTTTCATCATCTATAAAATGAGGATGAAAATAATCTTTTCCCACAAGGGTACAGGTGCCTGTGCACAGTAACAATACCTGTGAGCTGTTCTTATTTTTTATTATTACAGCAACAGTAACAGTAATAGCTGTTTGAGTCTGCGGGACTCCAGAGCTCTCGTGGGCTTGGGCAGGAAAGCAAGAAGGGCCTAAAGCACTTGTCTGTGCTGAGAAAGGTGAAGAATGAATGTCTCACCAGGGTAGGAAAGATGTACTTCTGGTCCTTTTCCTGGAGAAACACCAGCACATCTGTCATCAGCAGCATTCGCACATCTGGTGGGGGATGAAGGTGGGAGAACAGTCAGCACTAGATGGTCCAAGCAGCTGTTTCCCTCTTTCCCAAGGACCAGGCTTATCCCATCAGGTTAGAGCTCCCCATTTCCCTTTTCCTGGCCTTTCTTCCCACTGGCTGCTTCCACTTTTTCAGACCTCTCACCCCTACCCATTCTTCTTTTTTTTTGATGAGACATCTTGTTGCCCAGGGTGAAGTGCAATGGCATGATCTTGACTCACTGTAACCTCCGCCTCCTGAGTTTAAACGATTCTCCCATCTCAGCCTCCCAAGTAGCTGAGATTACAGGCATGCGCTACCAGGCCCGGCTAATTTTGTATTTTTAGTAGAGATGGGGTTTCACCATGTTGTTCAGGCTGGTCTCAAACTCCTGATCTCAGGTTTATCCACCAGCCTCGGCCTCCCAAAGTGCTGGGATTACAGGTGTGAGCCACCGCACCCAGCCACCCATTCTTACAGCTTAAAAATGGTTGGGGAGGATGCGAAGTGGAGAAAGATTCATGTGCTATCAGACAAAACAGCATCGTGGGCTAGCAGGGACCACAGGGGTCACTCAGTGCCTCTACAGAAAACGCTTTTTACCTGAATGATTCAGGTTTCTTTTTTTTTTTTTAATTTTTTTTTTTTTTTAAAGACGGGGTTTCACCAGGTTGGTCAGGCTGGTCTTGAACTCCCGACCTCAGGTGATCCGCCCACCTTGGCCTCCAAAGTGCTTGGATTACAGGCGTGAGCCACCACGCCTGGCTGATTCAGGTTTCTTAACCTAGAGCCTACAGACTCCCTGGGATGTCAGGTTTCAGGGGCTCTGTAAACCTTCTGAAGTTGTGTACATAGTTTTACACAGAAACACAACTCACGTGTATTTTTTTGGGTGACAGGGTCGAAGATTTTTGTGAGAGTCAGAATTCCCAGAGCAAAAGGGACCACACTTTTATTTTTTACTTATTTTTAATTTAATTATTTTATTTAATTATTTTTTTTTGAGATGGAGTCTTGCTCTGTCACTCAAGCTAGAGTGCAGTGATCTTGGCTCACTGCAACTCCCTTCTCCCAGATATAAGTGATTTTCCTGCCTCAGCCTCCCAAGCAGCTGGGATTAAGGAGCGTGCCACAATGACTGGCTAATTTTTTTTTTTTTTTTTTTTTTTTTGAGACAGAGTCTTGCTCTTTCGCCAGGCTGCAGTGCAATGGCATGATCTAGGCTCACTGCAACCTCCGTCCCCCAGATTCAAGTGATTCCCCTGCCTCAGCCTCCTGAGTAGCTGGGACTACAGGTGCACGCCACCACGGCTGGCTAATTTTTCGTATTTTAGTGGAGACAGGGTTTCACCATGGCCAGGATGGTATCCATCTCCTGACCTCATGATCCGCCCACCTCGGCCTCCCAAAGTGCTGGGATTACAGGTGTGAGCAACCATGCCTGGCCTAATTTTTGATATTTTTGTAGAGACGGGATTTCACCATGTTGGCCAGGCTGGTCTCAAACTCCTGACCTCAAGTAATTTCCTTCCTTGGCCTAACAACATGCTGGGATTACAGGCATGAACCACTGCTGCCAGCCTATTTTTTATGTTTTGGGGCAGAGTCTCACTCTGTTGCCCAGGCTGGAGTGCAGTGGCACGATTTCTGCTCACTTTGACCTCTGCCTCCCAAGTTCAAGCAATTCTTGTGCCTCAGCCTCCCAAGTAGCCGGGACTACAGGCAAGCACCGCCACGCCCAGGTAATTTTTGTATTTTTAGTAGAGATGGGGTTCCACCATCTTGGCCAGGCTGGTCTGGAATGCTTGACCTCAAGTGATCTGCCCACTTCAGCCTCGCTGGAATTACAGACGTGAGCTACCGCGCCCAGCCCGGACCACACTTTTTAGCCTTTAAATTCCATTTCTAATATCTAACTAATGGAAGATCTTTTTGCTGTCTGACCTAAATTCTCCCTGTCCTGGCATGCTCCCACTTCTAATTTTGAGCTTGGCAGAGGGAGAAAGTTTTCTTCCTCTCACAGAGGACTGAAAGACCATCCCTCACCCATCCATCTCTGTCAACCCCAGCAGGCCCCTCCTTCAATTTGTCTGCTTCACACTCCAAGCTCTCAGATCCTATGGGGTCAGCACTCCAAGACTGAAGGAGGAAACAAAGGTCAATTCCATAAAACTTGAGTGTTTGTGAGGCACAGTGGCTCACACCTGTAATCCCAGCACTCTGGGAGGCTGAGGTGGGCGGAGAATGAGGTCAGGAGATTAAGACCATCCTGGCTAACATGGAGAAACCCTGTCTCTACTAAAATGCAAAAAATTAGCTGGGCGTGGTGGTGAGCGCCTGTAGTCCCAGCTACTCAGAAGGCCAAGGCATGGGAATTGCCTGAACTGGGGAGGCGGAGGTTGCAGTGAGCCGAGATGGCGTCACTGCACTCCAGCCTAGCAACAGAACAAGCCTCCGTCTCAAAAAAAAAAAAAAAAAAATTTGGATGTCACAATCAAGGAAACAGAGAAGGCCACGCATAGTGGCTCAGGTCTACAATCTCAGAACTTTGGGAGGCTGAGGCAGGAGACTCGCCTGAGGCCAGGAGTTTGAGCAAGACTAGCCTAGGCAACATAGCAAGACCTTGTCTCTACAAAAAATTTTCAAATTTGCTGGGTGTGGTGGTGCACGTCTGCAGCCCCAGTTACTCAAGAGTCTAAGGCGGAAGAATCACTTGAGCCCAGGAGTTTGAGTTACAGTGAGCTATGACTGCACCACTGCACCCCAGCCTGAGCAACAAAGCGAGACCCTGTTCCTTAAAAAAAAAAGAGAGAGAGAGAGAGAGAAAACATACACTCACCCTTTGCCCTTGGGGAATTTACTAAACTGTGGGCACACAGAAGGGGAGGGCTTTTGCTAAACGCTTCAGAAATAACGCTCTCCAGCCTTGCTATTTTTAATCTCCCATGGTTTATATTCTTAGCTGCTGCGTGGGAGGGATGGGAAGGAGAGAAAGGGATAAAGGAAAGAGGCTGGTGAAGACTGAGGATATCCAAACCCAGGGAGCAGGGATTTCATGACATGGGTACAGAGGCTCAGCCAGGCTCTGGCCTCAGGTATCACAGTTTCGTTTTGTCCCTTACATCTCACCCCCAAAGCCAAGGCCTGCTATTCTCTTGCTTTGATTTAGGTAGGAAAGACTTTGCCAGTGCGGACAAATTCTGGCGAGAGAGCCTGGGAAAGTGTGTCCTGGCCCCAGTCTTCCCCCTCTGCTCCGCTGTCTCTTCCCTGCCTGTCCTTCACAGGCTCAGTCCCCTTCTCTGGGCCTCCTCTGGCTACACTCCCCAAGCTCCTGCTTACTCCCATCCCTGGTAGCTGGGATTCCAGCTGGGAGAATCAGCTGATCCTGTCCTCTAGTCTGAGAGTTTCTTTGTCTTCCTCAGTAAAACTAGTAGCTCTCTGGACATGCAAGAACCAAAGAAATGAGAAAATACTGCCGGGCGCGGTGGCTCACGCCTGTAATCCCAGCACTTGGGAGGCCGAGGCGGGTGGATCACGAGGTCGAGAGATCGAGACCATCCTGGTCAACATGGTGAAACCCCGTCTCTACTAAAAAAAAAAAATACAAAAATTAGCTGGGCATGGTGGCACGTGCCTGTAGTCCCAGCTACTCAGGAGGCTGAGGCAGGAGAATTGCTTGAACCCAGGAGGCGGAGGTTGCGGTGAGCCGAGATCGCACCATTGCACTCCAGCCTGGGTAACAAGAGCGAAACTCCGTCTCAAAAAAAAAAAAAAAAAAAACAAAAAAAGAAATGAGAAAATACTGATAAGGAAGGCCCTGTATGGTCCATAAAGTTAACTGCAGAATTCCGACTTTTGCTGCCACAGATATCCCAATTTTCTCTCCCATTGAGTCTCACTGTCGTATGGGCTGCATAAAGAGAGGTTGATTCTAAGGCCTGTAGGCATCTCCCACTCTCCATCTGACTCTCAACTCCTGCCTAGTCTGCTCAGCAGGTCTGACCTTTGAAGCGCCCCGTTGCTGTTTTCCAAAGCAGGCAGCCATCGTGGATGAGTTTTCGCCGCAGAAGTTCCTCTCGGCCAAAGGGGCCCTTGCTAGGCACTGGGGTCTGGGCCCGAGGGTCCACGCGGTTGTAGATCTCCTGCAGCCGGGCCCCTTTCTCCAGCTCATGAACATCCTGGTCCACATTGGACAGCAGCTCCTTCACTAGCCCCAGTGCCTTGGTCAGGTCCTGACGCTCCTCCTCGATCCCTGGCACCAGGGGTTGGCACGGGGGGAAGGCTCAGCCAGCTTCACTCACACCCCAGTTCCCATCGTGTCTTGATTCCACCTTTAGAGGCTGCCCAGAGTTCCACACCCGACCCCACCCTTCCCGTGGTCATCCCAAGCCCTTTCTCGCCCCAGGTGGCGATCTCCTGGGGCGGTCTCCCAGCGGCCCCTTCTGGGCCTGCCTACTCACCGTGGGAATGCTGCAGGATGCGGCTGAGCAGCACCGGGTACTTGGTGATGCGCTGAGTCACCAGCAGGATGCACTCCTGTACCCCGTACCGCTTGAGCACGGCGGAGCGGGTCACTTTCTACAAGGGAGGAGGCAGGGCTCAGGGCCAGAGGGGAGGGCAACGGAAAGGCCTGGCACCTGAGCTCTGGTGCTGGCCCTGCCACGGCCATGTATTTACCTCACGCTGGCCTAGGTGACACGTTTGGAAAATGGGGATAGCAAAGCCACAGGTTTGTAGTGAGGACCAACTGAAGGAGTGAAAAGTACTTGGGAAACTACCACAACATGGTCTAGTACTCTGAGGGGTTACTGCTGATGAGATCCACGTGTAGATGGTCCGCACGGGTGGTCAATGCCTGACCTCCATGTGGGTGCAACTCACCAGCACTGCCCCCATGAGTCAGGGAGGGTGGCTTTGGGCCATGAGCTTGGGATCTGGAGAGGTTGGCTCACCAGGATGAATTGCTGGAAGCGTTTGTCTCGGGCATACAGCTCCTTATAGAGCTTCAAGGACTTGGTGTGGCGGCTGCAGAACTCCGAGTAGGTCTTCCGCATCTGCTCCGCGCTAGGACCTGAGAACTAGAAGTTGGTGGAGCAAAGCTAGGTCAGCGTTCCCCCACAGCCACACTGTACCCACTGGACACACCTCTGGCCTCCTGCCAAACAGACTGGCTTCCTATCTCTCCATCTTTCCCTAGCTCCCCTCCAACCCCTAGAGTTTGGACACAAGAAATACGCAATCCAGTCACACCTCCTTCCATGAATGTCACCCAGGGGTCCTGCCTTTTCTCACCTGGCTGATGAGCAGATCACCCAAGCGGAGGATGACAAAGTTCCGGGTGCTGCCAGGGCACAAGGCCTGGCGTCGGCGTTCTAACAGCTGGCTGAGGAAGCGTGTGTGGATGTCACTGAGCTCGTCCACACAGGGGAACAGGTCATGGACCACGCTGGGCTCCAGCTGTAGCTCTTCTAGCATCCCCGTGCGGAAGAGGCGGGTCATGATCTTCAGTGTTCTCACGTGATGCAGCTCTGTCTGGATTAGCTCTGTGGGAGACAGGGGGACATCTGGCCTCTACCTTGGCTTGCCTGAAACTGGCGGGGCCCTAGGATAAGGATCTCACGGCTCATGTGAGGTTTCCAAGGTCCCTTCCAGGTTGATATTCTGCATTATTATGATGTTAGATCATTTTCTAGTCATTTTTATCTTTTAAAAAACTTATTTTTTTTTCCCCAGAAATGAGCTCTTGCTCTATTGCCCAGGCTGGAGTGTAGTGGCACAATGATAACTCACTGCAGCCTTGAACTCCTGGGCTCAAGCAGTCCTCCTGTCTCAGCCTCCCAAGTAGCTGGGACTATAGGCACATGCCACTACACCTGGCTAGTTTTTTAAAATATTTTTTAAAGACAGAGGTCTTGCTTTGTCGCCCAGGTTGGTCTCAAAATCCTGGCGTCAAGTGATCCTCCCACCTCGGCCTCCCAGAATTGCTGAGATTATAGGCATGAGCCACCACGCCCAGCTCCATTTTTTATCTTTACACCTTATCATCTCAAGCTGTGAGCTATTTTAGGGCAAGAACCATATGTCTTCTACATGTCGAGGCTTCCCACAGCCTCCAGCACGGTGTTAGGCATGGAACAAGCACAGCGTAAAGACTGAGGATTGAGATAAAGAAGGGATAGAGGGCGTTGGAGACCGACAGCATCAACAGGCGGGGGCCTACTGGGCAACTTGTGGGATACTGGGCAGGGTCTTGGAGGCCAAGAAGATATAAGGGAAAGGGTTTTCAGAGGTAGGGGCTGGTAGAAAGAAGGACACAGCTGGGCACGGTAGCTCACACCTATAATCCCAGCACTTTGGGAGGCTGAGGTGGGCAGATCACCTGAAGTCAGGAGCTCTAGACCAGCCTGGTCAACGTGGCGAAACCCTATCTCTACTAAAAATGTAAAAATTAGCCAGTCATGGTGGCTGGCACCTGTAATCCCAGTTACTCAGGAGGCTGAGGCAGAGAATCACCTGAACCCGGGAGGTGGAAGTTGCAGTGAGCCGAGATCACGCCACTGCACTCCAGCCTGGGCAACAGAATGAGACTTGGGTCTACAAAAAAAAAAAAAAAAAAAAAAACAGGACACAGAAAAACAGGACCAGGTAAAGGAAGAGGAAGACCAGAGTGGTCTTGGTCTTGGCTCACCGTAGATGACATCCTGCTGCTTCATCACCTCCTTCTTATGCTGCTGCAGGAAGCTGCTGTCCACAGCCAGGCTCCAGCAGTCAGCAGCAAAGTCCTTCTCATCCATCTCAAAGTCACTCATCAGCTCATTGTAGATCACCTCTGCACCTGAACACGTGCAAGGCAAGCAACTCAGAGGTCTTGAGTTCCCTTCCCTGGGTCCTTGGCCCTTCTCTAGATCCCTTCCCTCCTTGCCCTTCCCAGGTGACTCCCACCAGCTTCTCAACCCCAGCCCATCTTCATCTTCCCCAAGGCTCCCCCAGGCGCAGGCCTGCTCACCTTCGTCAATGAGAGATTCCACTGACAGGGTTCGGTTCCGCATGTTGAGGGAGTCTGTGGACTGTGAGAGGATCCGGCGCAGCCCCAGGGGAGACTCATCATTGAAATGTCTGAAGAAAGTGGGGGCTGTCTGCATCACCCCCAGTCAGGCAAGAGACCCCTTCCCACGTACGGAACCAAAGCTGGGATCCAAGAGGCAGTCCCCCTAAGTTTTCCTTACTCATCTGTCTACAGTTCTGAACTCAAGGATGGAAAGGGACCTCTCAGTACCCCTTGGTCTCCACTGCCACAGTCTCTGCCTGCCCCTTTCCCCAAAGAAAGGCTCACCCAGCAATATTGGTGGTGGAAACACTCTTGGCTAAAGACAAGGAGGAGCGGCCACGGCGGGAGCCGAGGAGGGACTGCCGGAAGCTGTCGGAGGGGTAGATGGCCGAGCTCGGCCGCTCCCGGATGGTTGCTGTGAGGGAGAGAGACCCAGCAGGCAAACATCACACTCTGGTGCTTCCCAGGACTGAGGCCTCCCCGGCTCCTTAATGAGGAACAAGGCATCCTCTCACTCCACCTCAGCCCCCTCTAGTCAAGAAAGACGATAATGATGCCACCTTACACTGGTGCAACACTTTAATGTTCACAAAGAGCTTTTTCTTACTTATCTCCTCCTTGACATAAGCCTATGAACAAACAGGAACTCAGAAAGGCAAAAAGACTTGTCCAGGATGACTTGGCTGATGGCTGGGCAGGGACTGAGGCTCTGCTCTTTATACCTGAGTGTCATGCTCTTTCTGTTAAACCAAAGCTGTCTGAATTGACACTTGACAGCTGCCACCAACACTCTCAAAATGCAGTGTAAATAACTGATAAAAATGCAGGTTGTGGCCAGGCTTAGGCGACCATCCATCTCCAGCCCTCATCCCCATTTGGACTCTCCTGTCCTGCTTCTAAGTCCAAGAGTCTGCACCATCCCGTAGGTCCCGCTATCTGCTTCTAATCGAGAAGAGAAAAGTGCTGTGCCTGGGAACAACCTTAGGGGGACAGCAGAGCCCATGTGTTAAGCAGCCTGGGGTTCAGGGGCTTGGGGGCCTCCTCCACTCCCCAACTACTCACTCTTACTTCGAAGAGACACGGACTGCAAGGCAGTGTTGTTCTTCAGCAGGGCCGCTTTCTGTTGCTGTGAGACAGAGCAGGAGAGAGATACCAAGAATGGCCGTCACCCAGGGATCACCCTGGAGGCGTGGGGCAGGAGCTAGGTGGCCGGCCCCCTTAGAAGAAAGCTGGCACTGTGGTTAAGGGGATCAGGGTGGTTGAGCACAGCGCTGCAGGGACATGTCTGCAGCAACAGGCCTGGCCTACGTGGGGCCCGAGGCCAGGGGTTGAGGGTCTGGGCTGCCCCATGGTGAGGAGGTGGGGTGGTGAGAAACACAGGGTAGGGAATGAATGGAAAAGGCATGAGGGTACCGCACACTCACTACCCTCTCCCCCAGCCCTCTGCCCTCCCTGTCGTCTCACCTTCTGCTTGACCTTGGTACAGTTGGCGAGGGTGTCTTTACAGCGGTTGTGGATAGTCACATTGCAGGCTGGGAGGGTGGGGTAGAGAGGGTGAAGGGAGGGCCGGGTGGTACAGGAGGGGACACACCCACATGCAGACACCCATCTCCTCCTGGCCACACAGTCCTCAGGGAATCTCCCCCCTTCCCCGACTTCTGGGCCATTACCACACCCCAGTCCCCTTCCTCCCACCTCCCTCTTCCTTCAAGCAGGAAATGAAGTGAGGGGGGTATAGATGCTGAATGAAATTCAACAATCAGGTGGGATGGGCAATCCTGACTCCAAGGTGGCCTGAGGGGTGGATCAGAGGGGAGCAGGGGTCACTGGCTGCCAGAGATGAGCTCAAGAAGCATGAAGGTGGTTGTGAATGGCAGATGGAAGAGAGGACTCCCACAGAACAGAAGATGGCACAGAGGCAGCCGGGATGGTGCTGGGGCAGAGGGGAAATTTACATTCCCTGAGCTTTTATCGTAGTCAAGGTTCCACATTTACTCAATCCTGACCATCCGTGGAGGGAGGTTCAGTTATCCTCATATCATGTATGAGGAACCTGTCCTGGAGTGGCTAAATCATCTGTCAGGGGTCACACAGCCAGTGGGAGAGCTGGGGTTTACAGTCCAGCAGGCCTGAATTCAAGAGCCATGCTCCTTCCCTAGCACCACATGCCCTGGACTCCAGCTGGGCCTCAGCGGCTCCAAGGCTGATGGCTCCAGTGGTAGAGAAGCGACATGCCCTGCCTTGCCCCAGTCTTCCCCACGAAGCCTGGCCTTCTCCCTGCCAGGCTCAGGAGTCCTGTTCCCCCAACTCAGGCAAATCCACAGCTCCCACACTCCATCTGCTTCTCCGCCATCCTCCACCCCATCTTGCCATGGGGTAGGAGAGAAGAAGAAAGGAAGAATCGCCGAGCCTAGGCACTGGGGCCCTGGCCGTGCCCTTCCCAGACATGCCCTCAGCTCCGGGCCCTCTCCAGCTTCCCTTCCCCCATCCAACAACACCGGAAACTGCTAACTCGTTCAGACAATACCCAGCACCACGCTCACTTCCACAAATACAAGGCAAACAGGGTGGAGCAGAGGGGCAGACAGAAGTGGGGGTTGCAGCTGCCCCCACCCCTCTGGAGCTCCCTTCTCCCACCCCCAACACTCAGTGTCTCTGGATCGAACCTCCGCTTTCCACCTGCTCTCAAAATAGTGCTGCCCGCCTCCCCTGTTCCCCTGGCAACAAGCTTCCGGATTGGGAATTTTGTCAGGTCTCTACAGGGATCTAGATTGGGGTTCCCTCCTCATCCTCACAACTCTAAGTTGAACAGTGAGGAAAGTAGGGAGGCTCCACTGTTCTTTCCGGGGGTACCTTCCCCAAGTTCCACAGGGATTCACAGGCTACAGCTTTTGTCAACTATTCAGCAGCAGGTCACTACACCTTCAATCCTGTTCTAATCAGAGGCACCTCTGCCATAACTTCAGGAGAAAATGAGGGAGAGGGGGCAGCAGGAGCCCTCTGTATAGGCATCCTGGGGAAGGAAAGAATTCCTGGCTTATACTCCCTAAACACAGGGCTACACTCAGATCTGGATGAAGGGCAGGGATTCTAACCCCTGCCCCCAACACACAGATCCCTGCTGCACTCCCTCTTTCTCACTGTGTAATCAGACTAGAAATTTGAGATAAAGGGTCCTAATCCCATCTTCTGCTTGAAACATCAGAGGTTTCAGGCTTCACTCATAGTCAATAGAAAGGAAGGGGCAAGGGGACTATGAAGTCCTGAATGCCCTGCTCTGCCTAGGAAGATGGGCAGAGCCAGCTGCAAGGCTGGCAGCTTTCCACCTAGTTCCTCTATCACCCCCCCACCCTCTCCACACATACAACATTCCTGCTCCTTCTCCAATCAGTTCCCCTAACCTTTAGCAGCTGTTCGGGGAGCAAGAGGGGTGCCCGGTGGATGACAGCTGCAAGGGGAGCCAGCCCAGCCTCCCTTCCCCCACATTCCCAGATAGTCCGGCTTATGCCATATTCCAACAGCCACCACCCCTCAGCGTGAGGACAGGGAGCAAGGGATCAAGCATCTGGCCCTGGCATTTGGGACCAGCTGGGGATGAGAGAGAAGAGTGACCCTCATGGGTCCAGGCAGAAAAAAACAGATGCAAAGTTCAGGGTCAGTGGGCACTGGGTCTGGGTGACTCTTAGGGTCCAAACGACTTACTTGGGCAGATGAGAGCTTCCTTGGCTGTGATGCTCTTGTTACAGGCATAGCACATGGTCATGCCTGAAACTGAGATGGTGGTGAAGAGGTGCCCATTGGTATAGCGGGCATCCTTGGCTTCCTTCATCTTCTCCTTTTCCCGGGCCTGCAGAAGGGGTGAGAGGGAGAGGAAGTGAGGCTGGAAAATGCCAGGGTGCCTAGAGTCCAGAAAGACAGGCTAGGGGCAGAGGCAAGGAAGAAATGCCAGCCTGAGGATGCTGGAAAGACACCAGTTCCTAAAGCAGAGCCTGCAACTGGGTATCAGAGGCAGCTGTCCAGGAGTGACCAGGCCAGGCTCTGGGGCAGCCAGCCCGGATGGGTTCTGGGTCCCTGACCTACCTGGCCCCTGCGGCTGGGCTGCCTCCTATTGCCACTCATCTCCCTGGCTTGAGGTCTCTGCGTCCTCACTCCACCTTCTCAGCCCTAGCTCTGCTCGCCCCCGAGCTGCTGTACTCTCTTCTCTGTGCTAGGGGGAAGATGCGCAGAGAGGAGGGGAGAGCAGGCGAAGCGGAGGGTGCCAGCTCACCAGCGTTTTCCAATCTATGGGAGTTAGCTCCTCTTATAACCATGACAACCGATGTTGGAGCCGCTGTCTCTGTGGCAGTCACAGTGTAGGGGGCAGGAGATCCCCTTATTAGATTGGCTGAAGGGGGCAGAATGCCTCCCCCTGCCACCCCCAAGACAGAGGTCAGGATCCCAAACCTCTAGCTCTTTTCGCCAACCCTCAGCCAAGGCACACGGGTCTGTCTGGGAGGCAGCATGTCCCCTCATAACCTCAAGGCAAGGGCAGCTGCCTTTGGGTCACCCCTCCATTCTGGGATCTTTAAGCAAGGAAGCTCAGCCAGCCATCTCGGTTGCTTTTGGCAGAAAATCTTTCCTGCAATCTAACTTTTATCGCTCTCATACTATCCTCCAGAGTTAAAATCTAGGACAGTCCTCTTTTGCCCTCACTCAACTGGTCTCTCGTATCCTAGAACGTTCTGAGATCTACCCTCCATCCTTCAGCGCTGGTCTCCACAGATGGTGCACACCTTGTTCGGAGCCTCCAAGCCGGCCTTTCCCATCTCCGCTGTCTCCCATTTCCCCCGTGCCCCTGCCTCTGCAAGCTGAGTCATTCTCCCTGACCTCCAATCTGTCCCTCCTCAAGCCTCTGCGCTTCCCAAAAAACCTGAGAAGGTGAGAATCGGGGGATATCACTCTTCCCACTTCTAGGACCTTCCTCAGTTGTGACCTCTGATCTCTAGATTTTCCCTCCGCTCTTGGAGCAGGAGTAGAAATTGACGAGACCACTCCCTCCAAGGTTTGCCAGGCTCTCAGAAACCAAAGAGCAGGATCCAGATGGCTGAGGGTATAAGTCCCAAGACGGAGGCTCTAGGCTGGGGACAGAGAATTACAGTTCAGTGGGGAGCACTCAGCCCAGACTCTAGGGCAGCACTGACTCAGCCCAGGCCACGCTAGCAGCTGAGAGGTGGAGGAGGTAGAGACTCACAGGCTTGGTGGTCAAGGCAGAAAAGGGTAGAAAGGGGAAGTGTGGAGGGGCTGAGTCAACAGGGCAGAGACAAAGGGCATGGGGCTGCAGTGCCTCGGGTCTCAGAGCTTCCTGGTGGCCCAAGATCCTTCTCTTTCCTGCCTTTCCTTCCCAGTTCCAGGTTTGCCTGATGATATGCAGAGCCCAGAGGTCTTTGGGTCAATCTCTTCTTCCCTCTCCCCTCACGCATCCTCCCTACCCCCAGTTATTCATTGTTCTCCTCCTCCTCCTCCTCCCTTCTCCTCTCAGGGTCTCCTTCCTGGGCTCCTCCCCCTCTGCCTTCCCTTTCTCAGCCTTGCTTCTCCGCCACTGTTCTCTCCTGCCCACGGCCTCTCCTCCTCTCCTCCTCAGGCAGGCCAGCTGCTCCTCTACCTAGGCTTATTCAGGAAGCTGAGCTGCCTCTGGTCTCAAACTCAAATCTCTAAACTGTTCTGGCCCCCTTTTTTCTATTCCAGTACCTACCTACTTGGACCACTAGAAAATGCTTCCTTTGGTCTAACCTCCACCTATCTTGTGCCAAATTATAGCTCTTTAGAAGTTCAAATTTAGGCTGGGCGCAGTGGCTCACACCTGTAATCCCAGCACTTTGGGAGGCCGAGGTGGGCAGATCACCTGAGGTAAGGAGTTCGAAACCAGCCTGGTCAACATGGTGAAATCTTGTCTTTACTAAAGGTACAAAAAATTAGCTGGGTGTGGTGACAGGCACCTGTAATCCCAGCTACGTGGGAGGCTGAGGCAAGAGAATCACTTGAACCTGGGAGGTTGGGGGTTGTGGTGAGCTGAGACTGGGCCACTACACTCCAGCCTGGGCCACAAAGTGAGACTCCATCTCAAAAAAAAAAAAAAAGAAGTTCAAATTCACCTCTGAATAATAACCTCCCAGGATCTCAAAGACCAAGTTCAAATATCTCTTCCCACTGCCATACACTCTCCCTTTTCTCCTCTTCTCCTGCCCTTCCAGCCTTCTCTATGACACAAATCCAAAGTTTCAGCACTTATCACGTTTGAATTAAAAGCAAGAGGCCAGCGAGGTCGCTCACGCCTGTAATCTTAGCACTTCGGGGGGCTGAGGTGGGAGGATGGCTTGAAGCCAGGAGTTTGCGAACAGCCTGAGCAACACAGCGAGACTTTTGTCTCTATTAAAAATAAATAAATAAATAAAAGCTGAAAATAGTATTAACAAAAAAAATACGGCTGGACCAGGGTCACTCCAGAATGGGCAATGCTGCCGCTCTGCCCCAACGCTGCTACAAGTACCCTCTTCCACACCTGACCTCTGCCCTCCCCCTCCCTCCTGTGGCAGCCACAAACACTCATCTGCCCCACCAGCTCAGATGGAGTGGCAAAGGGAGGGAGAGGACTAGGGCAGCCAGAGAACAGGGTCTCTAGTGGCCCTTCCCCTCTCTGGCATCGATGCTCCATAAACAGCCCCGGTACTCTGGGCCCTGCCTCCTCCACCTCCCAACACTCACCCTCTCTCGAAGTGACCCCCGCTCTAGGTGGGCCAGCAGCGGGCAGCAGCCACAGCAGCAGCACATCCCAGCAGGGGCACTGCCCAGCAGCAAGCGGCCCTGGCACTGCCTAGTGCTATTGTCCTGGAGGTGGCCTGCACCCGCCCCAGGGCCCAGGCTTCTGAGGATGGAAGGACACAGGGCCTGCTTCCCGGGGGTGCCTGCTCCAGAGATGCAGTAAGTGGGCTTGTTTGGTTCTTTGTCCTACTCTTTTCCAGGTATTCTAAAGATAATCACACCGGTCTCCCATTTACCCACGCCCAAGTAGGGCACCCCTTTACCTCAAGACCCAATCCGTCCACCAAGAAAAAGGGCCCATTACTCCACAATCCATAAACCCCACTCCATTGGTCAGAGGCTCTTCCTGCTTGGTTCAGTCCTCTGCTCTCCAGCATCTAGAGTCATTCTTTTTCTTTTCTTTTTTTTTTTTTCTTTTTGAGACAGGGTGTCACTCTGTTGCCCGGACTGGAGTGCACTGGCACGATCATGGCTCACTGCAGCCTCTACTTCCCAGGCTCAAGTGATCCTTCCACCTCAGTCCTCCAAATATCTGGGACCACAGGCATACATCATGATGCCCAGCTAATTTTTAATTTTTTTTTGTATAGACAGGGTCTTGCCATATTGCCCAGGCTGGTCTCAAACTCCTGGGATTAAGTGATCCTTCTGCCTCGGGCTCCCCAAAGTGCTGGAATTACTGGTGTGAGCCACCACACTCAGCCCTAGAGTCATTCCCTCTTTCTCACAAATCCCATGGGAAGTTCTTCTTGCTATACACCTTCATCTACACTACTGCTACATCAAGGATAAAGTAAATAAAGAACATGAAAGCCCTTAGCACAATATCTGGTATACAACAGGCACCCAATACATGTCTCAAAATGAAAGAAAAGGAAGGAAGCAAAGAAGCAAGGAAGGATGCATGGACACCAAGACATGGGGTCTCAGCAGCACCCTAGCCCCTACTCTGGGAATCCTCTTCCTTGTCAGAGCTTTAGAACCTTCTGTCTCTTCTTGTTTCTCCTTTCCCCCTCCTCCTGAAGGGCTCTTAGCCATTCTCTCCTATTTCCTTTGAGCGTAGACCCTGAGGATTTCCTCTGGAAGTCAGAAGACCAACACCAAACTTCCTTCCACTGTCTTCCTAGATCTCAGTCATTTTTGTTAAAGAGAGACAGGGCCAGGCCAGGCACGGTGGCTCACACCTGTAATCCCAGCACTTTGGGAGGCCAAGGTAGGAGGATCACTTGAGGTCAGGAGTTCGAGACCAGTCCGGCCAACATGGCAAAACCCCATCTCTACTAATAATACAAAAACTGACTGGGTGTGGTGGCAGGTGCCTGTAGTCCCAGCTACTCAGTAGGCTGAGGCAGGAGGATCGCTTGAACCTGGGAGGCAGAGGTTGCAGTGGGCCAAGACTGCATCACTGCACTCCAGCCTGGGCAACAGAGTGAGACTCCGTCTCAAAAAAAAAAAAAAAAGAAAAAGAAAAAATAAAGAAGGACAGGACAGGACAAGACTAATGGCAGATGGCATCGGGGCTCTCCTTCGAAAAGCTCAAAGGCAGACACAGTCTCCCCTCTTCTCTCCACTTTGTCTCCCAGGCTAAGGGATGAGGAAACAGTGACGTACATGGCGGAGAAGGCAATGCCAAGGCTGGGACTTTGGCTTCCTGTGCTCCCAGCAGGCAGCAAGGCCTGGCAGATCCACCCAGGCAAGGCAGAGCTTCTCCAAGCAAGCCCTAAACTCTCACTTGCCTTTTTTTTTTTTTTTTTTTAAAGACAGGGTTTCACCATATTGGTCAGGCTGGTCTTGAACTCGTGACCTCAGGTGACCTGCCTGCCTCAGCCTCTCAAAGTGCTAGGATTACAGGCGTGAGCCACTGCGCCCGACCTTTTTTTTTAATAATAGATTTTTTTAGGGCCGGGCACGGTGGCTCACGCCTGTAATCCCAACACTTTGGGAAGCTGAGATGGGTGGATCACGAGGTCAAGAGATTGAGACCATCCTGGCCAACATAGTGAAACCCTGTCTTTACTAAAAATACAAAAATTAGCCGGGCATGTTGGCAGATGCCTGTAGTCCTAGCTACTCAGGAGGCTGAGGCAGGAGAATCGCTTGAACCCGGGAGGCGGAAGTTGCAGTGAGCCGAGATGGCACCACTGCACTCCAGCCTGGCAACAAAGCGAGACTCCATCTCAAAATAATAATAATAATAATAATAGATTTTTTAAACTTAATTTTTTTGTAGAGATGAGGTCTCACTATGTTGCTGGCCTCAAACTCCTGAGCTCATGCGATCCGGCTGCCTCGGTCTGCCAAAATGCTCAGATTACAGGCGTGAGCCACTGTGCCCGGTTCTCTCAGCTGCCTTTGGTTCTCTCTCAGGTATGTCCAAATCAAGGCTTCTGGGAGAGTTACACAGTACTCAGAATCACCTCTCCTCCAGCTCCATGGGCAGCAGCCCCTTCCCCAAGACGATGACACCTCTATTACAGCACTCTTACCCTCTGTAACAGTGACCAGAGAGACTGTGGAGAGTTCCACTGGGATTCAAATCACCTGTGGCTCAGCCCCTGGATAGCAGAGGCGCCGCTGGCTATGCAGGGCACTGAGTCCTGGAGGATGAGCTATAGGGCTGGGAAATGAAGAGGTGAGGAGTTGCTGGCCATGGGACTGAGAAGAGGGCTTGGGATGGCCTCGGCCAGGCCCTGCTCCTTTATGAGCTTCCAGGGACAAGGCGAAGACAGGAGGCTGAGGGGAAGGCAGCCAAATGGAAACGCTAATGCCAACGCCAGAAACAACACAGAAAGACACCACTGAACACACAAAGGCACTTAATAAATGCTCGCTTAGTGAATGAAGATGAGACACTGGCAATGGGGGTGGGCACATGGGTGAAACAGAAGAGGAGTGCCCAGGGCCACAGGGAATAAATCAGGTTAGGGACCCTGAGACCCAAGCATTCTGGACCCTAGCCTGCCCCCTACTCTGCCACACCTGTCAGGCCAGGATAGAGAGAAGCAGAAAGAGCGGGGGGGGGGGGGGGGTAGCGATGCAAACAGACAGGCATTTGTGCAAGTGAACAATAGCTGTGCCAGGACTCTCTGCCCTCCTGGCACAGGGCAGGCCGGCTGGGTTGGGAGGGGGGCAGCTGCTGCCTGCAACCCCACCCCCACCCTCTCCCAAGGAGACATAAACAAACCCTGAAGGGTCCAGCCGGCTCCTCTCAGCCTTTTCTCTTACCAGTTTCAGAAATCCTGACCAATCCGCTCACTCAGCTTGAGATGATACTTTCAAACAGAAACTAAAGCTAAAGATGGAGCTACTTCCTAATGGCCAGAGAGCACGAACCCCCTACTTTGGTGACCACTGTTCAAAACAGTAGCCCAGAGCATCTGGGGATGGACACAGGAGGGCAGGCCGGCAGACAGACTCACTGACACACCAGCACACCCGTAACATGGACACGTAGGATTCACACATTCAGATCTGTCCCCTCTGATTCCAAGGTCACAGTTCCAGAGCCACAATGACTGAGATCAGACCCCACTGTAACTCTGCAGGTCGGCCTCAGCAGGTCCCTCTCTAGGCCCCGTCTAACCTCCTGCAAGTCACTTAGTGACTTCCCTAAGCTTTAGGCTCCCTTCCCCCATTCTCACTTCTCCCTCCCCCTCAGCTCTCTCCCTAACCTTCATGACCCCTAGAACCTTTTATTATGTCTCCCAAAGCCTCAGCCACCCAGAGGACTCCCCATTCTTCCACTCTCTTCCAACAGCGTCTGTCCCCTCAGCTCCCTCCTGGGCTCCCCCAGCCCTCCTCTCCGCTGCACTCCTAGTCCTGCACACAAAGCCGGCCACCTCTCCATTCCTCAGAACAAAGGCACAGTCGATCTGCACACTCCCCACTCCACCTGCCCACCACACACTCCAGTGCTTCGGTCTTAGAGATTCCAAGGGGACCTCCAGCCTCCACAGCCATCCCTGGATCTCTGTTCCCTGCTTGGCAGAAAAGGACCCTTTGTTCTAAGCGAGATGAAGGCTGGGGTTTGGGAAAGGAGAAAGGGAAGAACGGGTGGCTAAAGACAGAAAGGGGACTTGTGGGGTTTGGGGCTTGTGGAGGTAGGAAGTAGAGCAGAGAGAATTGAGGAGGTGGAGGACTGAAGACAGCCTGGAAGAACAGAAATGCAGTGAAAAGAAAAAGGAAGCATGGAGGGGGCTACACAGAGAGGTCCCGTGAGGATGGGATGGAGAAAGGGCAGGTTAAACTTACATTCCTCCACCTAGGAGGAGCTCCCAGGGAGGGGGGCAAGGAACGGGGAGGGGTGGAGGTGTCAGGGCTTAGCTGTGACCCATCCCCCCAAGGAGGTAGCAGGGGAGACCATCTTCCTCAAATAATGTCTTTTCCAGCGGCGCCCCTCTACTTCCCACCACAGTATAAAAAGAAAGGAGACAGCTGGTGTGCTGGGGGGAGGGGGAGAGGGGATCCAGGGTTTGTTGGCTAAGAACCAACTCCCCTTTCTGTAACCACAGCTTTCCGGAGGTGGCCCTCCCCTTCCGACCAGCCCAAACTGACAACCACCCTCCTCCTGTGGCCTCTTGGCCCTCTCACATCCACCCACTCAGCCCCCCAGTCCCCGCTGCCAGCCAGATTCCCAAATTACCCCCCCCCACAGCCAGCCCCCAGGGTAGGAAGAACAGCCAGTCCCCCCACCACCAAAAAAACAATAACAAAAACAGAGCATGAACACCCAGGTGTCTGACCTCTCAGCTCCCCACAATAATGGAAAAGGGATCCCAGTATCTACCCCACCAGAGCCAATCTCTATGCCCCAAAGCCAGGTCTTCCCCGCACCGGCTCCCCCATGGCTTTCCTTTTTAGGGTGGAACCAAATTTCCGTGGTTTCAAAAAACCTCTCCCGCCCCCCTTGGCTCTACTCCAGGGTCTCAGCTCAAACGGTTGAAAAAATAAACAGACTTTTGGAGCTGGGGCCTGGCCTGGCCGGCGGCTGTGAAGAGCCCGTCTGCCACCCCACTGTTCCACCACACTTCAGCCACCTCACCCTGGCCCTCTGTTTGTCTTAGGCCCTACTCAAATCCCCAGTTGCTTTCCGGACAGCAAAATCTAATCCCAACCCCCTAAGGAAAGTCTTTGAAGCCGCCTTCCTTGGCCCTCCACCCCCAACCCAGGATGGAACCTCTCCCAGTTTAGCAACAAGACAGGTAGCCAGGCTAGGAGCTAGCAGGGAGGGGGAAGGGAAGGCTTTCTATCTCCCCTAAGGACTCCAAAGAGATACTGCTCCCTTGCCTGAGGATGGTGATCAGCATAGGCTGGCACCAGGGCAGGGCACCGAGGTTGGAGACAAGCCAGAGATTAAACCAGCTCTGGGCTGGGACCTGGCCTGTCTGATAATGGGTACAGTGTGGGTGCCCCAAGGAGCTGGTGTCTGCAGGCACCACCTTCCTTTCAGCTCTGACTTATCCACCTGCAAGTCAGCTTCATCATTTCCTGGGGTCTGGGTGTGGTAAGGTCAGGGTGCTTGGGAATGGGACTGGGTACAAAGGCAGTGATAAAAGGTACTCGGAGAGGAGTGACCAAGAGGTCATGATGGGTGAGGGGTGTGGATAATTATACACCGAGACTTACGAAATGCCAGGTGAAGGGACCCCAAGATTAGCAGATAAGAGAATGAGAGCGCTGGGGGAGGAGGAGGAAGGGCAGGGAACACAGCGCACAGTGCCAGATGGGTCACCCTAAGGCTTTCAGGTTGGGAGAAAGAGGAGCTAGGAGGCTGGTGGGGCAGATGCCATGAGGGCCCGGTGCTCCAGGCAAAAGTGCTCAGGATAGAGGAAAGGAGCCCAGCTACACAAAGACCTCTGCTCCCTTCACCTAGAGGTGAGGGCTTGGGGGAAGTAAGCTGTCCCTGAGCCGTCCCGACCCCAGCCACCCGCCCACCCAGAGGGGAGAACTGAATCACAGCTGGAAAGTCCATTTGCGAGGAGAGGAGGAGCTGACTTTTGTCTTGGAAGGGTGATGGTGGTGGTGGGAGGAAGCCGGGAAAGCACCCCCTCCGCCCCCTCCGCCGGATGGCGGGGACAAAGGGGGAACGACCGAGCCAGCGACTGGGGGGTATGGGGGGGTCGCAACGCCGACAGCAAGCCGGTGGGGCCCGGCGAGGAGAGAGGGTGCTGGAGCTCCCACCGCCGCGCCCCCACCCCCGACACACACCTCCCTCTTCCCGCTCCGTCCCTTACCGGAGCAACTTTCTTTCGCGCGGCCTAAAGCTCTCGGTCCCGCCGGCTCGGAGGCGACCAAGCCCAGGTTTGCTCCCTCCCGGGATCCCAGCACCGAATCGCGCGGCGGAGTGGAGGCGCGGGTCGCGTCTGCCGCTCCCCCCACCCCTCCCCACTGGCTCGCAGTCCCCACCCACCCCGTCCCGCCGCTCGCCGCTCCGCCGCTCCGCCCGATTTTGGCGCCCAGAAAGCAGGCGGGGAGACAGGGGATGCGCCGCGGGTGCCGGGGTTCGGGGAGCACCCGAGGACCGCGGCGGAGGGAGAGGGGTTTCTGAGCCCACCTTGCTCGCCAGCTCTTTGCTCCGATCGATCCGCGCCCGCGTGAGGGATTCGATCCGAGACATAATCGGACGCGGGAACGCGGGAGAACGCGGCGCGGACCCCGGCGTCCGGCTATTGTTGGGGGGAGGGCGGGGGGAGGGGTCCGGCCCGCACGCGTCAGTCTGGGGACAGGAAGTCTGACTCCCCTCGCCCGGTACCCAGCGCCAGTTCCTCAAACCCGAGTCTCCTCCCCCGCCCAAGCTCAGGAAGGGGGTAGGCGGAGCGGAGGGAGGGCGGGGTGCAGGCGCTCGGGACGGGACGCCGGGGTTTGTGTGGGGACAGCTCGGAGAGGTACTAGGGTCCTAGGACAGGTTTGAGAGGCCCCTCTGCTTGGTTCCCCTTCAGCGCCTGGGGGCGCCCTCTAGCCCCAGAGACCCGCCTCTCAGCTCTGCTTTTCCTAAAACCCAGCCCCGCAGCCCTGGCCCGACCCAAGTCTGCCCTTTCCCCTCTCCGCGCTCCTTCTTCCCTTCGGCCCTCCCCATCCTTCCCTCCCTCCCCCACTGCGTTACTTCAGTCTTTAAAGACCCGCAGGCAGGAGGATTCCATCCCCTCCCGCAGCTCTTAGAGAACTCAGGACCGGTTCCTTCCCGGACTTCGGGGGCCCATCAAAGCAGGCCTGAGCAAACTGACCCCTTTTACGATTGGGGGCAAGGGTGGCCAGAGGGAGAGGAAATCAAAGGAGAATTAAAGGCTGGGTCTTCAGTACACGGGAAGGGTAGGATTCACTCCCAGGGGTCGAAGAATAGAGAGGAGAGAATTCTCCCACACGCCCCCACCCTTCTGGGGCCTTCCTGACCCTACTCTGCCCATCCTCCTCCTAGCTCCGCCTCTGCCAGCTACTTTGGGGGGACTAGTTTGGGATTCTCCACTTTTACGGAAGACTAAGAAGCCGAGAAACACCTTCCATGTGTCTAACTCCAGTTCTCTCAGTTGCAAGTTAAGCCGGAACTGAAAGACAGAAAGCAGCCTGCCCTAGTCAAGGGCAGTTAGGGCCCAGCCAGCCTCTCCACAAGAAGCAGGGTAAGGTGGGGCACTCATCTCTCTGGACCCTTTGCCCCAGCCTGAGCCAGCCTCCACTTTGGGTGAGTTTCCTGCTACTGGGAAAATTCCTCTTCCAGTCTAACTACAATCACTCACAGTGCAGTTCATTTCTGCCTCTCAGGGTCTCCCATTTCTCTGGAGAAACCAGAAGCATGGAGAGGCATGGCACAGAGCATTGTGTTAGCAGGCTGCAGCCTGATTCTGGCCCCAAAGGGCATGGGAGAAGAAGAGAGGGAGAGGAGACCAAGCCCAGATCCAGCAGCTCCCTGACCTGGCTCCGCAGTGGGGCCAGGCTGCAGGTTTGAAGCCCAACTCAGCACTCTTGTAGGTGCCAATTTTAGCCTCTGCCACTATTTTTGGGCTCCACTGCCTCACCACTGGCTGAGCTGGTTGGGCTGCTCACCCCCAGCACTACCCCCACACTGCCCTCCAGCTTCCCCTCCTGCCTAGCAACTCTTTCTTCACCTTCTTCTTCAGCCATTCCCCCTGTTTAGAATCCTTACATAGCAAAGACTAGAAAAAAAGGAGAGGACATAAACCACGCCCAGTTTAGGCTGGATGGAAATTAGAAAGCAGGAAGGACTTCCCAGGGCCATAGCTGGTTCTTCCAGGCTTGCATGTGCCAAGGATACCTACGGGGAGGGCCTAGGAACTCCCCCAAAGCAAGAGTCCTGAGACTCCTGGCTCCAGAACTCCAGACTCACCTCCCCTGGGGTGGGCAGCCAAGACTCAGGAATGTACTAAATTTAAAAACAGGCAGCCAGAGGCTAGAATCTTGGCCTCAAGGCTCCACCCACTGGAGGCCCAGAGACAAGATCTGGGCTGGGACCTCAGCTTCTCTTCCCAGCCTGAGGCAGGAGGGTGCTGCAAGCTATGGATAGAATCTTAAAGGGCCACACTCCAGCCCGGGTACCCAGGAAATGGAGAATTTGAACCCCAGAGTTTTTCAAGGGACCTCACGGTTCCTCAACTTAGAAGGTCTCTATGAAAGAAGAGGACCTGACTCTCCAACCCTTTTCTGTCGCCCTCCCCAACCTTCAGTCTACTTTCCATCCCACCTGCTGTTACCCTATCCCCCGCCCACGCCTTCCTCTTAGGAGATGAATAACAAGGAAAGGGACTAGGGACAGGGAAAAGAAAAGTGTTCTGCCTCTAAAAACACCTGTGTTTAGTGAGCTTGGCCTGCAGCTTGACTCAGTTTACATTTCCTTTATCCTCTTAAACAATGAACACTTTTCCCTTCTCCTCGGCATCACGTGCCCCCCTTTTCCAAGCCCCTTCTTCATTCTGGCCTCCTTTCTACTCCTATCCAGCGATACCTTCCAGATTTTCAGAAGTAATTTTTTTAGATACACAAAAACAAACATTTCTACCAGGATCCAAAAGTAGCCACCACCTTCTTTAGCCCATTTAACTTGAGGAAATGTGTCCCTCCCATTTCAGGGGTAGGGATGAGGTCCCAGGGAAGAACCTTGTTGCCAAACTCTTGGCCAGTTGGCGAAGAGATGGAGCTCCCGGGTATACCCGAGCCCAAACGCTATACTGTCCCAAGGGTGGTTTGTTTTTCTTCTTTCTTCTATTGGTCTGGACCTTGTATATTCTGGGAGGAGGTGATTAAGGCCAAATTGCCCTAAGTGGCCATCCAGCCAGAAGCTGGAAGAAGAAGGGAAGGATGAGAGGGAATGAACTGTTGTGTTAGGGCTAAGGAGAGAAGCAGAGGCAATCCAGAGCCAAAGCCCTGGGTTTCTGATACGGCGCCGCTTCTCACGAGCTGTGAGATCTTGAGCAAAGTAACTAACCTTTAAGTATTTGTCTGTAAAATTGAGATTGAAATACTTATCTTTGCCAGAATCGTTATAAGAATTAAATGAGCTGACCCCTGGAAAGTGTTTCATCAAGCGTGCAAATGCTACTCAAGGCGGAGGGACTAAGCCACTTCCTTCTCTCACTGCTTGACTGAGCCTGCCTCCAGCCCCACCCCCTGATGTTTACTGCTTATGGAGGAAGAGTTTAAGTGAAGCAGGCCCACACATTCATGAAGGTGGAAGGAAGATGCACCAGGAGATGACAGAGAGGGAAACAGAGGAAGACGGGACCACAGACGTCGGGAGGAAAGGCTGAATGAGGCAATGTCCTGACTCACTCTGACTCTTCCCTGTTCCCGATCTGGGCTCCAAAGTTTTTGCCCACATTCCCCTTCACCAGGTTACTCAACCCTCCACCAGACTGCTAGGTCAAGGGTGGACAAACACAGACAGACGGGATCTGGATGGCCCCTGGGCAGTACTGACTTCCCCTACCATTCCCACAGCAAGAAATGGGGGTGATTCCATTAGCCGACTCCCCTACCCTGCAGTGAGACAGCCTGTAGGGAAGTGGGACTCAGACCCCAAGTTCTCTGTTTTTGCTTTGTTACAAGATCTCCGTTCCCCCATGGGAGAGAAACTCACTGTCCCACCTGCCCTCCCCTCCCATCAGCTTTCAGATTCTCCCGCTGCCCCTCTTCTGAGATTCACCCAGTCTCACGCTTCCATCAGCCTCAACTCCCCACCCATGGCCTGTGGTGAGAAGGTGCTAATAACATGACCTGCTTTCATCTTGACCTTCGAAGCCCACCCAGAGAAAAGGGGAATCATGGCCAAAAAAGGGCTGGAAGAGGGAAGAATCCTGGCACTGTGGGTGGGGCTGGGAGGAGCCCAGGCAACCTTACCGGTGAGGATCTCATGACTCTTCAAGGTGAATATAATGTTGACTTCTCTGGGGTTTCTCTTAACACTCAGAATCTGCCCCAGTGGGAAAGTACATCCTTACTTGGGGAGCCCAGGGGAGGAAAAGGGGGGCGGCTCACTCTGCCAGTAAATGAAGAAAGTGGAAATGAATTCAAGGAGCCGGCAGAGCTCCTGGTTTCACTAGAGCCTGAGGCTTGGTAGTAAGGATGAGAGCAATGTGCCTTCACTTCCTGGGATCAGAACAGCACATGGCCGCACATGAACGGGTATGCATGTTCTTCCATAATCATACACTTTCCCAGCTTCTCTCTGCCTGTGGTCTAATTTCAACTCCTTCAGCTGCTGTATCCACCCATAAAATTATGAGTGTAAAAGCACTTTGCAAATGCTGATACTCTATGAAGAAGTAAAAAGTAGTGCTGTAATTATTATTATGTCCAATGGTTGAGGTTTCTGCTGCCCACCTATCAGCTATGTGAGGCCTAAAGAGAGGGAAGACTAGGCCATTCCTCAGCTTCTGAGGTTCCTGGCCCTTTTCCCCTTCCAGCTGTCCACAGCTGACTACTAAGCTGGAAGCATAGGGGAAAGCAGAGAAAAGGTGATTTACTGGGACACAGAGACACAGGCTGGAAGAGACAGCATGTGTTCTCTTAAAATTTGAACAATTTGGCTGGGCACAGTGGCTCACACCTGAAATCTCTGCACCTTGGGAGGCCAAGGCAAGAGGACTGCTTGGGCCCAAAAGTTAGAGGCCAAAGTGAACTATGATCATGCCATTGAGCTCCAGCCTGGGAGGCAGAGACCCCCTCTCTTAAAAAAAAAAATGAAAAATTTAGCCAGGTGCAGTGGCTCACACCTATAATCTCAGCACCTTGGGAGGCTGAGGCAGGTGGATCATGAGGTCAGGAGTTCAAGACCAGCCTGGCCAAGATGTTGAAACCCCGTCTCTACCAAAAATACAAAAATTAGCCGGGCTTGGTGGCAGGCACCTGTAATTCCGGCTACTCGGGAGGCCGAGGTAAGAGAATCGCTTGATCCCGGGGGCAGAGGTTGCAGTGAGCCGAGATCATGCTGCTGCACTCCAGCCTGGGTGACACAGTGAGACTCCATCTCAAAAAAAAAAGAAAAAGAAAAATTTGCCAGGTGAGGTAGCTCATGCCTGTAATCCCAGCGCTTTGGGAGGCTGAGGTGGGCGGATCACTTGAGGTTGGGAATCCAAGACCGGCCTGACCAACATGGAGAAACCCTGTCTCTACTAAAGATAAAAAAATTAGCCAAGTGTGGTGGCACATGCCTGTAGTCCCAGCTACTTGGGAAGCAGGAGAATTGCTTGAACCTGGGAGGCAGAAGTTGTGGTAAGCAGAGATTACGCCATTGCACTCCAGCCTGGGCAACAAGTGCGAAACTCCATCTCAAAAAAAAAAAAAAATTGTCAGGCGCGGTGGCTCACGCCTGTAATCCTAGCACTTTGGGAGGCCGAGGTGGGTGGATCACGAGGTCAAGAGATCGAGACCGTCCTGGTCAACATGGTGAAACCCCGTCTCTACTAAAAATACAAAAATTAGCTGGGCATGGTGGCACGTGCCTGTAGTCCCAGCTACTCGGGAGGCTGAGGCAGGGGAATTGCTTGAACCCAGGAGGCGGAGGTTGCGGTGAGCCGAAATCGCGCCATTGCACTCCAG
>PVKV010023112.1:0-24684 GCA_004027835.1 Alouatta palliata | reverse complement strand
GGCCGACTAAACGTGAATAATTATCAAGGACAAAGTTCAGTATTCTGCCAGAGAATCCTAGGGGACTCTTAGCCAGCTCAATCTTGAAAGCAAAAAATGTGATATGCATTCTTCTTGGCCCCATTTTGTTGCTTCAGTGGCTTCACATTGACCCATAAGACCTTCACTTATTTCTTTCTCTTATTTCTTGCCAACTCATCAACAAAAACATCAATTTGTTTCTATTGTAGATGTCTGAAAAGTTAAATAAAAATTAATATTTTATTAATGGAATACAAATTACAGAATTTGCTGGCGAGATAAACTATACATAGGTAAAACAGTTAGATCCTAGGCCAGGGGACATGGCTTATGCCTGTAATCCCAACACTTTGGGAAGCTGAGGCAGGCAGATTGCAGGAGTTCGAGACCAGCCTGGGCAATATGGCGAAATCGCATCTCTACTAAAAATACAAAAATTAGGCTAGGCACAGTGGCTCACGCCTGTAATCCCAGCACTTTGGAAGGCCTAGGTGGGCAAATCATTTGAGGTCAGGAGTTCGAGACCAGCCTGGCCAACATGGTGAAACCTCATCTCTACCAAAAATAAAAAAATTCTCCAGGCCTTGTGGTGCACGCCTGTAATTCTAGTTATTCAGGAGACTAAGGCAGGAGAATCGCTTGAAGCCGGAAGTTGGAGGGTGCAGTGAGCCAAGATCACACCACTGTACTCCACCCTGGGTGACACAGTGAGACTCCCTCTCAAAAAAATACAAATAGTAACAATAAATAAACAAAAATACAAAAATTAGCCAGGCCTGGTGGCATACACCTGTAATCCCAGCTATTTGGGTAGCTGAGGCATGAGAATCACTTGAACCCGGGAGGTGGAGTTGCACTGAGCCAAGATCGTGCCACTGTACTCCCTCCTGGGTGACAAAGGAAAAAAAATTAGGTCTAAGGTAATCATGTACTGAACATGAATACTAAGGAAATTCAAAGATCTTTGACCAAACAGCTTTTCTCCTGGGGTTATCCCTGTAGTAATTAAAGCACCAGTACATAGGACATAAAAGTACTAAGATATAACAGCTGCAAAAAGCTGAAAACTGTTTAAATTCCTACAGTATAGAAATGACTGAATAAGTTAAGGTTTATTCACTCCAAGAAATGGCATGGAGGCATCAAGCAGAATGAATTGATGACTTGAAGGGAGAGAATTCCATGACCTATTGTTATGTTAGAAAAGGAAGATACAGAAAAGAATGTGTAGTATCCCATTTTGTAAAATAGTAGTGACCCAAAAAGCCCCAAATGCATGTGTGTGTATGTATGTATGACCATGTGAGTGGTGAGAAAACTCAGAAAAGATACATACTAGATTACAAACCTGGTCAAGGTGTTGATGTGAGTAGAAGGAGGGAATAGGAGTAAGGAGCCAAACAATGAAGGAAAAGAGGGAAAAACATTGAAAGAATTCAATCTTCATATATATACAACTGTAGGGTGTGTGTACATAAGGAAGGGAAATAGTTACCTTCTTAAAATTCAAAGGGCACTGGGCATGGTGGCTTACACATGTAATCCCAGCACTTTGGGAGGCCAAGGCAGGTAGATCACTTGAGGTCAGGAGTTCAAGACCAGCCTGGCCAATATGGTGAAACCCTGTCTCTACTAAAAATATAAAAAATTACCCAGGTGTGGTAGTCCGTGCCTGTAATCCCAGCTACTCAGGAGGCTGAGGTGGGAGAATTCCTTGAGCTCAGGAGGCACAGGTTGCAGTGAGCCGAGATGGTGCCACTGCATTCCTGCCTAGGTGGCAGAGTGAGACCCTGTCTCAAAAAAAAAAAATTCAAAGGGATAAATCAGTATTACTTAGGCTAATGAAGAAAACTTTTTGAATGAGAAGAGTCTGAAAACAAACATGTATTAGGCCAAGATTTTGGAGTGGAGTTAGTGTGGAGGGAGAAGAACTTTTAGAAGACAACATTGTAAGCAAGATAATAGAGAAAGAACAGGTTTTTTACTTATGTAAGAAATAAGGAATTAATTGCAGAATAATTAGGGCAGTGATTAAAAAAAAGTTGGCCAAGTCAGCAAAGTCCCTATATTGTACAGTTCCATTATATTAAATCTCTGCCATAGGCAAATCCATAGAGACAGATAATAGATTAGGAATTGCCAAGGACTAGGGGGATTGTGAGAAAATGGAGAGTGACTGCTCATGGACATGGAGTTTTTTTTAATTGAAATGTTCTAAAATTCATTGTGGTGATGGTTGCACAATTCTGTGACTATATCAGAAGCTCTTGAAATATATACTTCATTTATTTTATTTTATTTTTTTGAGATGGAGTCTCACTTTGTCGCCTAGGCTGGAGTGCAATGGTAGGATCTTGGCTCACTGCAACCTCCACCTCCCAGGTTCAAACGATTCTCCTGCCTCAGCCTCCCAAGTAGCTGGGATTACAAGCATGCACCACCACACCTAATTTTGTATTTTTTTTTTAGTAGAGATGAGGTTTCACCATGTTGGCCATGCTGGTCTCAAACTCCTGACCTCAGGTGATCACCTGCCTTGGCCTCCCAAAGTGCTGGGATTACAGGCGTCAGGCACCTCAGCTACTCGGGAGGCTGAGGTGGGAGAATTGCTCGAGTCCAGGAGGTGGAGATTGCAATGAGACAAGATCATGCCACCGCACTCCAGCCTGGGCAACAAGAGGGAAACACTGTCTCAAAAATAAATAAATAAATAAATATATGCACGCACACGCATGCACACACACATTTATATATACGCACACGTATATGTACACATGTATACACACACACACACACACATACACAATGAATATAACTGAGTAAGTAAAAGAATGCACCAAAGACCTGGAAGCAACCTAAGGGGTCTATGATTCCAGTTTTCAGGTAGGACCACATTCAACTATCATTTCTTCCAAATTTTTGCAGTGGAATAGAAATTTGAAACCTGAGTTATCTCCTTAATTCCCCATGTGCTATAAGGGGATTTGGCATAAATTGAACAACTGGACTTGAGTATCTCCATCTAATATTAAACTACCTTAAGGGCCAAGCGTGAGGGCTCACGCCTGTAATCCCAGCACTTTGGGAGGCCAAGGGGGTGAATCACGAGGTCAGGAGTTCAAGACCAGACTGGCCAACATGGTGAAATCCTGTCTCTACTAAAAACCCCATTTCTCCTACCTCTACCTCTTGGGAGGCTGAGGTAGGAGAATTGCTTGAACTGAGACTCTGGAGGCGGAGGTTGCAGTGAGCCGAGATTGCACCCCTGCACTCCAGCCTGGGCTACAGAGCGAGACTGCATCTCAAAAAAAAAAAAAAAAAAAAACTACCTTAAGTACTTTGGCACTGCAGAAATGTAAAGTACCACTTTTATTTTTCATTTCTAGGGGAGGTAACTCCAGGACTATCTCAGGTGGAATATGCACTTCGCAGACACAAACTAATGTCTCTGATCCAGAAGGAAGTACAAGGACAGAGTGGGACAGACCAGACAGTGGTTGTGCTCTCCAACCCTACATACTACATGAGCAACGATATTCCCTATACTTTCCACCAAGACAACAATTTTCTCTACCTGTGTGGATTTCAAGAGCCTGATAGCATTCTTGTCCTTCAAAGCCTCCCTGGCAAACAATTACCATCACACAAAGCCATACTTTTTGTGCCTCGGCGAGATCCCAGTCGAGAACTTTGGGATGGCCCACGATCTGGCACTGATGGAGCAATAGCTCTAACTGGAGTGGATGAAGCCTATACTCTAGAAGAATTTCAACATCTTTTACCAAAAATGAAAGGTAACAAATGGGAGCAGAAGTCACATTACAAACCAGATTGGAATTAAGACCTTTCTTGCCTCTGTAGAGAAGTCCTTAATTTCATTATCATAGCACCACCATTTCTTCAAGATTACTGACAAGCTTCTTGATATTTGACTACTACTTCTTATCTTAGTGCTCTTGCCAAATCCTCAAAAGGAGGTACTGTTCTCCAAGAATGATCATCACAGCATCAGAATCACCTGGCAATCCATATTAAAATTAAAAATGTGTAATATGTAATAGGAAGTAAAATCTCAGGCCTCTACCTCATATCTACTAAATCAGAATCTGCATTTTAACAAGATCCTTATGTGGTTCGTATACAGTTGAGTTCTTTTTTTTTTTTTCTTTTGAGGCAGAGTCTCACTCTGTCCCCTAGGTTGGAGTGTAGTGGCACAGTGATGGCTCACTGCAACCTCAAACCCCAAAGCACAGTTTTCCTGCCTCAGCCTCCAGAATACAGGGACTACCTGGGCACACTACCATATCTGGCTAATTTTTTTGTATTTTTTGTAGAGATGGACTTTCATTTTGTTGCCTAGGCTAGTTTTGAACTGACCTCAAGTGAGCCTCCCACCTTGACTTCCTGAAGTGCTAGGACTACAGATGTGTTGCACCATGCCCGGCCACAGTTGACTTCTTGTCCCTCAAAGAAATTACTTTCTCTGTAGTTACTCTGGTGAAATTTTAATCAGTCTGAATGTTTTGAGATTTTTCCTCTGGGAATTTTTTTCAGAAACTGCACCACATTATATAGTTTATATGTCTAGTTTATATATTTAGTGTATACTATCTTGAGTAATTCTTATAAAACTTTAGCTCTGCGAAGCGTTTTATTTTTTGAAGTATCTTACTTAGAAAATAAGATAGATAATCAAGTTTAAAAATACTGATTTTAGGCCAAGATAATGTATAACTGTAAAGTTTTCGTTTGATTTTTCTCATATGGCTCATAAATCATTCCTGAAGTTAGCTTCTAAAAGAGAATTCCAAAAATGTTTCTCACAATCATGAATATATTAGTCTGTTTCCTATAAAGACTCTTTTGGAAGAAAATACTCATTTGAGGCCAGGAGCTGGGGCTCACGCCTGTAATCCTGACACTTTGGGAGGCCAGGGCAGGTGGATCACGAGGTCAGGAGATTGAGACCATCCTGGCCAACATGGTGAAACCCTGTCTCTACTAAAAATACAAAAATTAGCTGGGTGTGGTGGCACACACCTGTAGTCTCAGCTACTCAGGAGGCTGAGGCACGAGAATCACTTGAACCCCAGAGGCAGATGTTGCAGTGAGCTGAGATTGCACTACTGCACTCCAGCTTGGTGACAGAGTGAGACTGTCTCAAAAAAAAAAGAAAGAAAGAAAAAATACTCATTTGAATGTGTAAGTTCTAATACATTTGATTAAATTCATTTTATTACTTTATAGAAAGATTTTCCATTTTATAGATAATTAGCCTGTTCAATTCATTGAACTTTTTTGTGTCTTCAAAATCCATGTAAATATGGGGCATAGAATCATTTTCTTTGTAGCTTTTTTATTTCTTGCATTGCTAGTTGTCATATTCTACTGTCTAAATTTCATAACTCAGTATAGTTAGAATCTCATGTAAAATAAATTTCTCAGAAGTACTTTTCAGTCACCATTCTTAATGTTAGCCAATATCATATTTTTTAAAGGCTAAAAAACCTTTGAAAAAGTGAGCTATGATTTCATACACTGTGAATAGGTAGTAGAGGTTGTTTTACTTAAATTGTAACAATTGGCTGAGTGCAGTAGCTCATGCCTGTAATCCCAGCACTTTGGGAGGTAAAGGTGGGCAGAGTGCCTGAGGTCAGGAGTTTGAGAACAGTCTGGCCAACATGGTGAAACCCCCGTCTTTACTAAAAATACAAAAATATTAGCTGGGCATGGTGGTGTACACCTGTAATCCAGCTAATTGGGAGGCTGAGGCAGGGGAATTGCTTGAACCAGGAAGGTGGAGGTTACAGTGGGCTGAGATCATGCCACTGCACTCCAGCCTGGTCAACAGAGTGAGACTCTGTATCCAAAAAAAAAAAATTATGACAAGTTTTCATCTATTATAAGTAGGATAAGTGTTTCCCATGTAATATACATTCAAAATCATTTTTATTTTAAAATCAAAATATACAGGACATAGAATCACTAGTGCATATCCAATCAAAGTTTTCTGGACTTTTTTCCCCTCTAGTTTCCCCAAAGTACTTTTTAGTCATATAAAACATACAGACCTTCTCACTTGGATTATTGGGAATACTGTTCATAGCCTACTGTTAGAAAGAAAATGTACAAATGTAGATCTATCTGGTGTTAAGTGCAAATCATTTTCATAATGAGCCTTTATATTGTACATCTTAGGCAAATATAGACCATTTCCTTAGGTGCCTAAAGTTGAAAGATGAGCTGTGATTGTTTACAAAGAGAACGTGTAGCAGTTGTAAAGGGAGAAGTGAGGAAATATCAACTGTAGTGTTTACATAGCAATGAATAATTGCTTCAGAATGGGAGGAGAACCCTTTCCCCAGTACTGAGATCATTATGTGAAAGGATGGGACACTTTACCCATAAAGTCATTATCTGAGTATGTTTTTCTGTCCTTTTGTTTACAATTCTTCAGCAAGTGCCTCAGCTCAATAAGTGGTGGTGAAGAACAGTTGTTTTAATTGTTATTTAACAATAAATAATGAAGGCTGGATGCAGTGGCTCAACGCATGTTATCCCAGCACTTTGGGAGGCCGAGGCAGCTGGATCACAAGGTCAGGAGTTCGAGACCACGCTGGCCAACATGGTGAAACCCTCTATTAAAAATAGAAAAATCGGCTGGGCTTGGTGGCTCATGCCTGTAATCCAAGCACTGTGGAGGCCAAGGCGGGTGGATCACCTGAGGTCGGGAGTTCAAGACCAGCCTGACCAACATGGTAAAACCCCGTCTTTAAAAAAATAAATAAATAAATAAAATTAAATTAAAAAATAGAAAAATCAGCCAGGCATGGTGGCGTGCACTTGTAGTCCCAGTTACTTGGGAGGCTGAGGCAGAAGAATCACTTGAACCCAGGAGGCGGAGGTTGCAGTGAGCCAAGATCGTGCCACTGCACTCCAGCCTGGGCAACAGAGGGAAAAATAACAATACATAATGAAACAAAATCAAAGCTTGAATAAAGCTTTAGTCCCATCTGTCATCCTATACAAAGAACACTGAAGTTTAGGGGCAGAAAAGCTGTATATTCAGTCTTAGAATATCTTGCAGCTTCCATGAAATTACCTTCCTAGTGATTTATAATCAAACCTTTATTGCTGCAGTCCTGAGAGAGTTTTACTCTCAACACTAGAATTCCACATCACAGGTTTTATAGTTTTGACTCTTGTTCCAATCATTATGACAGTTGAGATTTCTTCTTGTTGGTAGTTTTGTTTTAAATTTATTTTTTGGCTTCTCATTCTAAGCTGAGACAAACATGGTTTGGTACGACTGGATGAGGCCCTCGCATCCACAGCTTCACTCTGACTACATGCAGCCCCTGACTGAGGCCAAAGCCAGGAGCAAGAACAAGGTTCGGGGTGTTCAACAGCTGGTACAGCGCCTTCGGCTGATCAAATCTCCTGCAGAAATTGAACGAATGCAGATTGCTGGGAAGCTGACATCACAGGTATGATTCCTATTGAAAACGATTTTTTCCAGATTGGAGAAAGTATAAACTCTTAAGATTCAGTAAGCACCTTGAGGCCATATACCCAATGCAGTCTCCTCACAGGCACATGGGCATCTAGCTTCTGCTGCAGTGTGTAGTGAACATACCTAGAGACTTGCTTAATACCTTATAAGGCAAAGTAAATCTGCCTTCTGTTGAGATTGTTCTTTTACCCATCCATCTTTTTTATTGTTGTTGCTGTTGTTTTGAGATAGAGTTTTGCTCTTGTTGCCCAGGCTGGAGTGCAATGGCATGATCTCAGCTCACTGCAACCTCCACCTCCTAGGTTCAAGTGATTCTCCTGCCTCAGCCTCCCGAGTAGCTGGGATTATGGGCACGTGCCATCACGCCTGGCTAATTTTGTATTTTTAGTAGAGACGGGGTTTCTCCATGTTGGTCAGGCTGATCTTGAACTCCTGACCTGAAGTGATCCGCCCACCTGGGCCTCCCAAAGTGCTGGAATTACAGGTGTGAACTACCATGCCCAGCCTACCCATCAATGTTATCTGTCCTTGGAACAACAGAAATTAATTCTGTTTCCTTTCCTTATAGTTACACTAATAGTGTCATTTAAATAGTTTGGTTACTAAGGAAGACTCAGGACCCGAAGTGACAATGCTTACAGATCTGCAGTTTATTATAGGAAAAGGGTACAAAATAACCACAGTGTGAAAGTAAGGATATATGTCACAGCCAATGGCTGTCTCAAAGCAAGGAGTGCAGAGAAGATAGGTGCTGACTCCTATGGTCTTCCCTAGGCAAGGGCCAGGTAGAATGTATCTTTCTCTTGCAGATTAGGAATCACCAGTGTTGTCGTACTCTGCTCAGGCTACCATAACAAAACAGTCTTCATGGCTTAAGCAAGAGAAATTTATTGTCTCATAATTTTGCAGTATGGAAGTCTGAGATTAGGGCGCCATCATGGTCCATTTCTGGTGAGGGCTCTCCTCCTGGCTTACAAGAAAGCCGCTCTCTTGCTGTGTCCTTACGTGACAGGGAAAGAGGGCCTTCTTATAAGTCCATAGTCCCATCAGATTAGAGCCCCACCCTTGAATACCTAATTTAACCTTAATTACCTCCTAAAGACGTAGAGATTAGAGCTTAAAGACATTAATTCTGAGGGAAACACAATTAAGTCCATAGCATATGCACAAAATACCTCAGGATCAGAGACCCCAAAATGGAATCTCAGCTAGGGATTTTTGTTTTTTTGATCACATAGTCATATTCTTGCTATGTAATAGTAAAGCCACCAAGAGGTCTCACAGACCAAGTGTAAACCATAAATCTCACCGGCAAACTGATACAGTCTACTCCAAAACTCCGTATTTCATTTATTCTCTCCAAAGTGTTGGCCACTGACTTAATTTAAAATTTTTTTTTACTGTGGTGAACTATGCATAACATAAAAGAAGCCATTTTAACCATTTTTAAGTGTGAAATTCAGCGACATTAAGTATATTCACGTTGTTGTGCAGCCATCACCACTTTTTCCATCATTCCAAATAGAAACTAGACACATAAATAATACCCTCCCATTCTCCCCTTCTCCAGCCCCCAGTAACCTCTACTTTATAAATCTATCTATTCGGTATGGAATCATACAACATTTCGCTTTTTGTGACTGGCTTATTTCACTTAGCATAATGTTTTTAAGGTTTGTCCATTAGAATTTCATTCTTTTTTTTTTTTTTTTGAGGCAGAGTCTTGCTCTGTTGCCCAGTCTAGAGTGCAGTAGCATAATCACAGCTCACTGTAGTCTCGACCTCCTGGATTCAAGTGATCCTTCCACCTTAGCCTCCCAAGTAGCTGAGACCAGAGGCACATGCCACCATGCCTGCTAATTTTTTAAATTTTTTGTAGAGACAATCTCTCAGTGTTGTCCAGGCTAGTCTCAAACTCCTGAGCTCAAGCAATCTGCCCACCTCGACCTCCCAAAATGCTGGGATTACAGGTGTGAGCTATAGTGCCCAACCTCATTCTTTTTAAAGACTGAATAATATTTCATTGTATGCGTATGCCATATTTTATTTGTCCATTCATCCGTTGATGAACATTTGTTTTCTGTCTCTTTTTTATTGTGAATAATGTTGCTGTGAGCATAAATGTACAGATACCTTCTGTTCAAGTCTCTTTTAATTCTATTTGGCATATTCACACAACTGGAGTTGCTAGATCAAACTGTAATTCAATGTTTAATATTTTGAAGACCACCATACTGTTTCCCATAGCTGCTACACCATTTCATGTTCCCTCTAGCAGTGCACCACGGGTTCTAATTTCTCCACTCTACACCACTTGTTCTGTTTTTGTGGTAATAGCCAATCCTAATGGGTGTGAAGTCGTATCTTATCATGGTTTGGATTTTCATTTCCCTGATGATTAGTGGTGTTGGGCATCTTTTTATGTGCTTATTGCCTTCCTAATGCTTTTTTTTTTTTCTTTTTGAGAGGGTCTCACTATTATCGCTCAGGTTGGAGTGCATGGTGAGATTATAGCTTACTGCAGCCTTGAAGTCCTGGACTTAAGGGATCCTCTTGCCTCAGCTTCCTGAGTAGCTTGGATTATAGGCACATACCACCATGCCTGGCTAATTTTTTAGGTTTTTTTAGAGATGGAGTCTCACTGTATTGCCCAGTCTGGTATTGAACTCCTGACCTCAAAAGATCTTTCATCCTCAACCTCCCAGAACACTAAGATCACAGGCATGAACCACCCCGCCCAGCTTCCTCTTAACATTTTCAGTCACTGTGTTTCCTGCCATGCCTTGACCAAGGAAAGAACTTCAGCAAAATAGTCCTGGCTAATTTTAGGCCTGGAATTAGCGGAACAGTTCGCTCTACCCACATAACCTATTTTTTGATGAAGCAATAATCCTGAATTGACAAGACTTACTTTACTTTACTTTACAATATCTTGTAGATAATCAAAATACATAGACAAGAAGAGCATAGTGGCTCACCCCTATAATCTCTGCACTTGGGGAGGCCAAGCTGGGAGGATCACGTGAGGCAGCGAGGAGTTGGAGACCAGCCTGGGCAACATAACAAGACCTCATCTCTACAAAAAAATTTTTTTAATTAGCCAGGCATTGTGGCATATGCTTGTAGTCCTAGCTACTGTGGAGGCTGAAGCAGAAGGATCACTTGAGCCCAAGAGTTTCAGGTTACAGTGAAGTATTATCATACCACTGCATCCCAGCCTGAGTGACAGAGCAAAACCCTATCTCTAAAAAAATGCATACACAGAATCCAAACATTTACAGTGACCATTGAGGAGTTATTACTGATTTAAACAGACAGCTGATTTATCCAATTACACTTTCTTGTGTCTGTTGTATGAACTGTACAATCCTTTGGCCTCCCTGATCCACCATTCTCTGCATTTTATGGTGTATAGCTGCTGAATTATTAAAAACAATAATTAATCTATCATTAATGAAGTCTAAATATTCATCAAGCCAATTCTCCATAGGGATAACATTATAAGGGGGCTTTAATTCAGTCTGTCAATATATTTGGTCATCATCATTAGTAAGTATTATCCTAAAGTTTATAAGCTCCTAAAATCTGAATTTTACCTGATTCCTATATTACATCATATAGCAGTACCATTGAAGTTAGAAGTCAGACAAAACTTAGCTGCTAAAGGCTTACATTAAAATAAAAATTAAGGCCAGACGTGGTAACTTACGCCTATAATCCCAGCACTTTGGGAGGCTGAGGCAGGAGAATCACTTGAGCTCAGGGGTTCAAGACCAGTCTGGGCAACATGGAGAGACCCTGTCGCTACAAAAAATTTTTTAAAATAGCCAGGTGTGGTGGTCCCATCTACTTGGGAGGCTGAGGTAGGAGGATCACTTGAGCTGGGGCAGTTGAACCTGCGGTGAGCTGTGATCATGCCACTGCACTCCAGCCTGGGTGACAGAGTAAGACCTTGTCTCAGTAAAGAAATAAATAAAAGACGACAGAAATCATGGTGTAATTATTTTGTCCCTCCCTGTGCAATTTACCTCTTCTTATATACCATATGTTATTTCTCACTGGAGTCTAGATCAGAGGCCATATCTCTGCTATTTCAAGATTCAAAACATCTTGAAAACAGTCAAATTCCTTCTCGAAAAGTTACATGATATGACTGGATATGGTGGCTCATGCCCATAATCCCAGCACTTTGGGAGGCCAGGACAGGTGGATCACTTGAGCCCAGGAGTTTGAAACCAGCCTAGACCACATAGTAAGACCTCATTTCTACAAAAAATTTTTTTTAATTAGCTGGATGTGGTAGCACACACCTATAGTCCCAGCTACTTGGGAGGCTGACGTGGGAAGATCACTTGAGCCCAGGAAGTCAAGGCTGCAGTAAGCCATGATCATGCTACTGTACTCTGGCTTGGGTGACAGAGTGAGACCCTGTCTCAAAAAATTACATGGTTTCACAGATGTTGACATGGTTTGTCAGATGTTGATTCTCAGTGAGAAGGGTCCTGCAACAGAACTCATTTATCTACCACTGGAAACACTCTCATCCTGTTTAAAATTTGTCGAGGACCCACAAACTGCACTATAGGAAAAGAATGGTTGGCACTCAGTTGCAATGTTGTAGCTGTTAAAAAGCACCGCAACAGGTTGCATCCTTTAGTTAGAATTTTCATAGATCCTAGGGTCTGTGAGTCTCCCATGCATGCACAGCGTGGGTTTCTGCCATGGGAATCACTTGCAGTTGTGCTTGGGATACCTTGGACTCCATTTAAATTAAGATATCTGTAATGCAGCTCATGTTAACATGCAAGCTTATTCCCATTGTTGGGTTGATTTGGACATGTTGGGGTAGCGCATGCTGTAAATTCTTAAGACCCATTTTGTTAGCACTGTCTGTCATTTCGAACAGCTTGCCACTTTTGTTTTTACTCTTGAAATAAGATGCCTTCAAGGTACCCTATTGGCATCGACAAATCTATTTCATCAGTATGTCTTTCCTTATTAAAAACAAATCCACCTGGTCAGTTGCTCCTAGCCTGGCTCCTGATTCCACTGAGGCTCTCTTATTTTGAGTGTGCGAACACAACATGTTGTTGCCATTAAATATTAATACAACTAATATTTATACAACTTTTATTTGTACAACTGCTTTAGTACAACTAGGAAATAAATTTGGGACCCCAAAATATTGAGTCCCCCAGGCCTAGGTCATATAAGTGGTAGTCACACCTAAATAGACTCCTTTGAATGTACTTTCCAGAATAATCACCCACATCGAATTTGGAATTCTTAGGAATGTAGGTCCACCAAGTTATACCTTGTTTTTTCTTTTTGTCCCTGAGCCAAGTGTCCAAATTTTCTCTCCACCTCCTTAGGTCTATTCACGCACAATAACAATGCAAATAGCTATATTCACACATATTATAATAGATGGAACATGGCATGAGATAGCATTCTATCATCATATTCTGGTACCTTTGTAAAACCCTCATCATCTTAATTAATGGTTATATGTGTTAATTGAGATTATTGATTTTCAATTTTTTTTTGAGATGGAGTCTCACTTTGTCGCCCAGGTTGGAGTGGCTCCATCTTGGCTCACTGCAGTCTTCACCTCCCAGGTTCAAGTGATTCTCCTGCCTCAGCCTCCTGAGTAGCTGGGACTACAGACGTGCACCACCATGCCTGACTAATTTTTGTATTTTTAGTAGAGACAGAGTTTTTCACCATATTGGTCAGGCTAGTCTTGAACTCCTGACCTCATGATCCACCCACCTTGGCCTCCCAAAGTGCTGGGATTACAGACATGAGCCACCACGCCCAGCTGACTGATTTTCAAATTTAACTGGCTAAATATTCTCACAGATTGCTTTCCCAACACAGATCATTTATAATAGGTACATCTTATGAAACAGGAATCAAGATATAGCCTTATTTATATTATTCCATATAATCACGGATAGCTGTTCCATTTTTTAATCCATTTTGAGGGCATATGTTACTCCTGGAAGTGTGCTTGTTGGATTGGCTGTTGTCTAGCTCTCTTTTTTTGCTATTCAAAAGAGGAGGAGAAAGCTGGGCATGGTGATGCCAGTAGTCCCAACTACTCAGGAGGCTGAGGCAAGAGGATCACTTGAGGCCAGGAGTTAGAGGCTGTAGTAGACTATGACAGAGGTGCTATGACAGTGCCTGTGAGTAGCCACTGCACTCACAGGCAACACAGCAAGACTCCATTTCTTAAAAAGGAGGGGATTTCATAAGTCCTTCACCCCAAGGAGTATCTGAGGCACAGCAAAGAGAGAATATTATTCTTTGCCTTTAAGCATTTCCTGAGGCAGCAGAAGCATCAGTTGAGCTTTTGTACCACTCATTTGTTGACTTCCTTCCCCTTAGCGGCAATCTTGCCTTTCTTAATCATTTTTTAAATTTTTTATTGTCTATATATAAATTATACAACATATTTTGATATACATATACATAATACAGTGGTTACCACAGTCAGGCAGATCCATTTATTATTAATTTCAATGCAAACCTTTCCTACTGAAGGAGGTTCCCCTGGGTCAGCTACTGAGCTAGTCTAATCATATGGAGATAAATTGGATAAATACAGAAAATGTGACTACACTGTTGGCAGCTAGGACAATTTTTATTAACAATTTAAGCTTCAGTGGAGCCCACTGGTATACGTCATTATTCAGTGCATACTGGCTGGCTTGGGTTCCTCTACCCATTTCATAGACTTCGTTGCCATTCAAGAGATCAACTTGTTGGTTCTAGTCACCTTAAATTCTGGCATAGAGTTTCTTTGGTGAGTATCAGCATGCCCTACTTTGATTTTTCCCTGAGAATTTCCATAGAGATTTCCAAAGAGCAGTTCCTCATGTGGTGGGGGTTTTATTGTTCAGTTATTTGTGACCACTTGTTAAACCAGTTGCAAGTCCATTAGTGACAGCCTGAGTCAATATTTACCCACATAATAGGGCTTTTGTGTCTAGTTCTATCAGGACTATGTTTGTAGCCTGTAATTTAGCTCTGTTGACCAACTTGTTCTTAACATTTTCCATAGGATTTTACCTTCTGCTGGACTCTGAACATCCACTTTTCATACAAAATTGTCCTCAGTTCTGGAACAGCTGTCTGTGAACCAGTTTGATTGCCTGGCATCTGTGGGCAAATAATTGAAAGGAGGGATCCTAGGGGGAAAAGACTACTTGCTCCTGAATCTGATGAGTGTGTCACATGGATCCTTTGGTAGCATATAGTTCATTTTCATCACTTGCCTTTCATGACGGAACTTTTTTTTTTTGAGACAGTTTCACTCTTGTTGCCCAGGCTGAAGTGCAATGGCGCAATCTCAGCTCACCACAACCTCAGCCTCCTGGGTTCAAGTGATTCTCCTGCCTCAGCCTCCCAAGGAGCTGGGATTACAAGCATGCGCCACCATGCCCTGCTAATTTTTGTATTTTTGTAGAGATGGGGTTTCTCCATGTTGGTCAGGCTAGTCACGAACTCCCAACCTCAGGTGATCCACCCGCCTCGGCCTCCCAAAGTGCTGGGTTTACAGGCATAAGCCACCACGTTCAGCCAGCCTTATGACAGAACTGCGTTGGACGTTGTCCATCTTACTGAAATGCAGTTTTGTTTTGTCTTTTCCAGTAGAGGTTACTACTTTTCTTTTTTTTCTGAGACGGAGTCTCGCCCTTTTGCCCAGGCTGGACTGAAGTGGCACAGTCTGGGCTCACTGCAACCTCCACCAGCTGGATTCAAGGGATTCTCCTGCCTTAGCCTCCCAAGTAGCTGAGATTATAGGAACCCACCACCACACCTGGCTGAGTTTTATATTTTAGTAGAGATGGGATTTTGCCATGTTGGCCAGGCTGATCCTGAACTCCTGGCCTCAGGTGATCTGTCAGCCTCAGCTTCCTAAAGTGCTGGGATTATAGGTGTGAGCCACCACGCCTGGCCAAGATTACTTCTTTTCAATGGATACTCCTTTACAATGGAATATATTTCTAACATCATGGATAATAAGATATCTATTTCAGGTCTTTTTTTATTTTTAAGATGGAGTCTCTCTCTGGCACCCACGCTGGAGTGCAGTGGCGTAATTTCGGCTCACTGCAGCCTCCGCCTTACAGGTTCAAGCAATTCTCCTGCCTCAGCCTCCCAAATTGCTAGGATTACAGGAGCCCATCACCACACCCAGCTAATTTTTATAGTTTTAGTAGAGATGCGGTTTCAGTATTTTGGCCAGACTGGTCTCAAACTCATGGCCTCCAGTGATCTGCCCAACTCAGCCTCCGAAAGTGCTGGCATGAGTCACCATGCCTGGCCGTATTTCAGGTCTTACTATAATCTTATAAATCTTTTAGTTGTAGGGAGTTGACTCAGTAAATGCTGTTACAAATTAGTAACTGTTTTTCAAAAGACACAGAAGGAAAGCAACATCTAATAATGTCTTAGCCCAAAAAGTCCAGGAGTTAGTATAGAGCAGCAATGACAGCTTTTACTGGACTCTTGGGTGGCTGACACTTCTAGTATCACTTCAGAATTAGAATTACATGGTCCTTACATAGTAACTTGGGCCATAACCTTCTGCAATTCTAAGGAGGCTTGTTGTTCAGGCCTTTAAATAAATAAGGTCTTTTAAAAAATTATTCATTTCTGCATGTATGGCTTTATTAATTGCTTAAATAAGGTCTTTTTCATGGTGATCTTATAAATTGGGGCCAAAAGTACCCTTAAGTGAGGTATATGACTTCTCTGAAAATCAAATAGGCCCACTAGGTGTTAAACCTAAACAAGCCTCATAGGCAGGCAATGAGGACACTATTCCTAGTGGTGTGTAGTATGTCACATTGCTCCAACACATGTAATTCCCTCAAAATTTCATAGTCTCTGTTGGACCCTGGATACTTAGCATGGTCAATCAATTATCCTCAATTATTCACATGATTTATGACCTCAGTAAAGTTACCTTTAGCTTGAAACAGTTTTAGATGATACTAATAATACCATCAATATATTGGATTGCCAGTTGGTTTAAAATGTACCTGGGTTATGTACCTGAGATTTATTTTAATGAGGTATAGGAAGACAAGCAAACAGAAAAATGACTTTTAGGAAGGAAGAATTTTTATATTCAGAGATCCCTAGAAATGAGGCTCAGCACACCACAAAAGACCACATGGAGAGGCACCAGGATCGGTCAGGAGGCAGAAAGAGAAAGGGATAAAGCATGGGAGGAGCATTTAGAAATGGGAAGGCAAGGTAAGCAAGCTGAGCAGGCTTAGAACTGGGGAGTTTAAATAATTTTAGTGGGCTCTGGTCTATAGGTATGGCCCCTAGTTGTCCAGTCTGTAACCCTGGGGTGATTTAGGGCAGGGGAATAGTGTCCAGGACTCCAGAGCCTGATAAAGGAGACAGGTCGTGGTTGGGGGGGTGGTATAGACTTGTGATTCGTTGGTTTACCTGTCAAAGGTGTGCCCTTAGGCAAGTTGTTTGCTATCTCTAGGAGTTAGCTAACCGTGGAAGGAGCCGTCCCTTTCTATCAGGAGGTGCCAGATGCCAGAGCATCAAGAATGCAGAAAATAATCAAATGTACTTAATAAACCAGTATTCAAACTGATTTCAGCCACCACTGGATTGTTACAGTACATGAGAGAGTTTAAATATTCTTGAGATAACACTGTAAGTGTATATTGGAAATCTTTCTGTGTGAATACAGACTGTTGGCTCTCCCTGGTGACTAATAATGAGAAAAGTCTTAGATCAATATAGAATACAGTCATGTTTAGTTTATTCTATTAGTTGTGTAGTCTGGACTGTATCAGTGACTGCTGAGGTTCTTGGAGGTGTAATTTTCATGACTCCTCTATACTCTACTGTCAGTCTGCTGACCCATCAGCTTTCCTCGTTGGCCATGCTGAGCCATTACATAGTGAGTTTATAGACATCAGTTCCCATATGTCTGATATTTCCTTATTTAGGGCAGTAATTTCTTACTGCCATAGATTATCCAGTATTGTTTCATATTTACTAGTTGAATTGGTTTAGGTAATGCTGAAGCCCTTCCATGTTCAATGAATACTGGAAAAAGAAAAGATCTACAGTTTATTCATATTTTCATAATACCTGTTGAGGAAGGAATTTCCACTCAGACATTTTATCTACATCCATTACACGTTCAGGTAAGGGAGATACCACCACAGTATACATTTTTATCACATCCTCCTTTAATCAGACTTTTTTTTTTTTTTTAAAAACGAAGTTTCAATCTGTTGCCCAGGCTGGAATGCAATGGTGCAATCTCAGTTCACTGCAACCTCTGCCTTCCGGGTTCAAGTAATTCTCCTGCCTCAGCCTCCTGAGTATCTGGGATTATAGGCGCCTGCTACCATGCCTGGCTAATTTTTACATTTTTAGTAGAGACGGAGTTTCGCCCTGTTGCCCAAGCTAGTCTTGAACTCCTGACCTCAGGTGATTCCACCCACCTCAGCCTCCCAAAGTACTGGGATTATAGGCATGAATCACCTCACCCATCTTAGACTTTTTTAAATTAAAAAAACATTTTAACTTTTTAACAAAATTGAATTACAGACTTGAACCCTGGACTCTCAGATTAAAAGTCTGATGCTCGACCAACTGAGCTAGCAGGCTTCTCACCAGACTTTTTATCCCTTTCACAGCAGCATCCCCACATCCCATGATTTAATTTTGTCATTCCTAAGTGCTTCATTAGGAGCCCCAAACAGTATTGTACACTGTCTTACTCCATCCGGTAGGCGTAGAAGAGTTTCTTCTCTACCTCCAGGCCATTTTACTCACATGTTTGTAAAAGGTCTTGTGTTCCCTGCCAGGAGCTGGGATTATGAGACCCTGGCCTACATATCAATGTTCTTTATCTGTTACCATGCTGGTATTAAAACACAGCATTTTGACATCTGATGTTACAGACTCATTGGAACCTCTTTCTAAAATTCCTTTAAACTCAGATAATATTGAACATACCTGCCTAACAATATAAAAACTGAATTTTTATTTGTTTGTTTGTTTTGAGGTAGGGTCTCTGTCACCCAGGCTGAAGTGCAATCTCAGCTCACTGCAACCCCCACCTCCCAGGTTCAGGCAATTCTCATGTCTCAGTTTCTCGAGTAGCTGGGACTACAGGCATGTGCCACCACGCCATGCTAATTTTTTGAAATTTTTGGAGAAGCAGAGTTTCAGCATGTTGGCCATGAGCTCCTGAGCTCAAGCAGTCTGCCTACCTCGGCCTCCCAAAGTGCTGGGATTACAGGCATGAGCCACCATTCCTGGCCTCTATGTGTTTTTTATTTAACTGTGGTGAGATGCATATAAAATTTTACCATTTTAGGCCAAGTGCGGTGGCTCATGCCAGTAATCCCAGCACTCTGGGAGGCCAAGGCAGGCAAATCACTTGAGGCTAGGAGTTTGAGACCAGCCTGGGCATCATGGCGAAACCCCATCTCTACTAAAAATACAAAAAATTAGCTGGGCGTAGTGGCACATGGCTGTAATCCCAGCTGCTTAGGAGGTGGAGGTTGCAGTGAGTTGAGATCATGCTACTGCACTCCAGCCTAGGCAACAGAGTGAGATTCTCTCAAAAAAAAAAAAAAAAAAATTACCATTTTAGCCATTTTAAGTGTGTGTCTTAAAAATGGCTAAAATGGAATTTCAGTGACATTAAGTATATTCATACTGTGTGTGACCGTTACTACTATCTTTTTTTAGACTTTATTATCCCAGATAGAAATTGTATACCCAATAAATAATCACTTCCCATTCTCCCCTCCTCCCAGCCGCTGGTAACTTCTACTTTTTTCTGTGAATCTGCCTATTCTAGCTACTTCATATAAGTGGAATCATACAATATTTGTCTTTTTGTGACTGGCTTACTTCACTTAGTATAATGTTTTCAAGATTCATCCATGTTGTAGCATTTATCAGAATTCATTCTTCCATGGCTGAGTAATATTCCATTGTATGTATACACAACGTTTTCTTCATCATTTTATCTGTCGTTGGATACATGGGGTGTTTCCATCTTTTGGGCTATTGTGACTAATGCTGCTATGTACCTGGGTTTACAAATAATTTTTCAGGTCGCTGCTTTCCATTCTTTGAGGTATTTACCCAGAAGTAGAATTGTTAGATCTGTGGTGATTCTGTGTTTATTTATTTTTTTTCTTTTTTGAGACAGAGTCTCCATTTGTTCCCAGGCTGTAGTGCAGCAGCACCATCGTAGCTCACTGCAGCCTCGAACTTCTGGGCTCATGTGATCTTTCCACCTCAACATCCTGACTATATGTTTAATTTTTTGAAAAACCACCATACAGTTTTCTACAGCAGATGGACCATTTTACATTTCTACCAACAATACACAACAGTTCCAGTTTTTCTACATTCTTGCCAACACATGTTATTTTCTGCCTTTTGAGTACTAGCCATCTAAACAGGTGTGGAATGACATCTCATAGTTTTGATTTGCATTTCCTTAACAGTTAGTGATGTTGAGTATATTTTCATGTGTTTATTGGTCATTTGTGTATCTTACTTGGAGAAATACCTGTTCAACTCCTTTGCCCATTTTTAAATTGGGTTGGGTTCTTTTGTTGTTGAGTTGTGGAAATCCCTTGTATGTTTTTGATATTAACTCCTAATCTGATATTCTCCTGTTATGTAGGTTGGCTTTTTACTGTTGATAGTGTCCTTTAATGCTCAACATTTTTAAATTTTTATGAAGTCCACTTTATCTTTTTTGTTGGTGTTAACTGTCGTTTTGGTGTCATACTCAAGAAAATATTACTAAATCCAGTGACATAGAGATATTCTTCTGTATTTTCTTCAAAGAGTTTTATCGTTTTAAGTTTAGGTCTTTGACCCATATTGAGTCAATATTTATATGTGGTATAAACTAAGGAGTAAACTTTTTTTTCATGCCCCCTTTCTTCCTTGATTTTATTTCTTGTGTAGTCTTAAACTTACTGTCTTTTTATTATCCAGAAAGTTGGGATAAAAGATCTTAAATTGCCTTTTTACAGCTTCCTGAGATCTAACAGCAAAGTCACATATGAAGTTCATGCTGTTGGATGCCTTTTGTCACTGTATCAGTAATAACCTGAGTGAGGGGGTATTCCATAATCGTCCTCATACAACCAGAACTGTACTGTCTTCAACAGCGTTTCTGCAGCTTCAGGAGGCACTTACTATATGACAAGGGAGGGACAGGACAGTTGCCCATGTCTAGATATGTAGGCCCCTCCCTTCATCCATTTTAATAAACTAGGGGTTTCCCTGTGAACCATTCTCCTACTCAGCAGTATTCAAATTGAGAGATAGTGTTTTTTGACCTAAAATTCTCAGGAACCATTTTTAACAAGAGCTCCTCAGGGTGTTACATGTAATAATCTAGAAAATGGCTTATATCTTTCACTGAATAGCCCCTTACGTCCATGGTTTTTTACCTATCATTGTCAACTTGCCACTAGAATTATTTTAGCTGTAGTTGGTCTCAGTTGACTCATCAGAAAAATGATAGTGGCCCAGTTTCTTCGGGTTGGAGCTCCATCTGTTGATCAAAAAGAGAAGGTCATCTGAAAAAGATTCTGAGTTTACTTTCAGCCAGCACTGAAGGCACTAACCAAACTACTGAATATTTAGCAGACCTACCAAGAATACACAATTTCCTTCCAATCCATTTTGCTGGCTCGTGAAGTTCAGGGTCTATCATTTTCACATTCCATGATTTCAAAGCATGTGCCATATCAAAGCAAGGATGAATTTTTTTTTAAATGAATCAGTTGTGCTGGGACAGCTGGATATCTACGTGCAAAAGAATGAAATTGCGGCTGAGCACAGTGGCTCACACTTGTAATCCCGGCACTTTGGGAGGCTGAAGTGGGTGGATCACTAGGTCAAGAGATCAAGACCATCCTGGCCAACATGGTGAAACCCCATCTCTACTAAAAATACAAAAATTAGCTGGGTGTGGTGGCATGCTCCTGTAGTCCCAGCTACTCGGGAAGCTGAGTCAGGAGAATTGCTTGAACCCAGGAGGTGGAGGTTGCAGTGAGCCAAGATCATGCCCTGCACTCCAGCCTGGTGAAAGAGTGAGACTCCATCTCAAAAAAAAAAAAAAAAAAAAAAGACAGAATGAAGTTGTATTCCTACTTCACACCATATCTAAAAACTAACCTAATTAGCCAGGTATGGTGGCATACGCCTATAATCCCGAGAACTCGGGAGGCAGGGGTTGCATTGAGCCAAGATTGCACCAATGCACTTTATCCTGGAGCAAGACTCTATCTCAAAAATAAATAAATAAAAATAACAATGGATCAATGACCTAAACTTAAGAGATAAAATTATAAAACTGTTAGAAAAAATATAAGGTTGAATCTTCATGACCTTGGATTTGCTAAAGAATTCTTAAATATTATACCGAAAGCACAGGCAACAAAAGAAAAAGTAGATAAATTAGACTGTGTCAGTGTTTAAAACTTCTGTACATCAGAGGGCACTTTTTCACACTGAGAAACAGCCTTAAAAGAGAAAAAAAAAAGGCTGGGCATGGTGGCTCACGCCTGTAATCCCAGTACTTTGAGAGGCCAAGATGGGTGGATCACCTGAGGTCAGGAGTTTGAGACCAGCCTCGCCAACATGGTGAAACCCCATGTCTATTAAAAATACAAAAAATTAGCCGGGCATGGTGGCAGGCGCCTGTAACCAACCCCAGCCACTGAGGAGGCTGAGGCAGGATAATTGCTTGAACCTGGGAGGTGGTGGTTGCAGTGAGCCAAGATTGTGCCACTGCACTCCAGCCTGGGCAACAAAGCAAGATTCTTTCTCAAAATAAATTAAAAAAATTTTATTAAATTTAAAAATAAATTAATTAAAAGGCTGATCTCAGTGGCTCATGTCTGTAATTCCAACACTTTGGGAGGCCAAGGTGGGCAGATCTCTTGAACCCAGGAGTTTGAGACCAGCCTGAGCAACATGGTGAAACCCCATCTGTATGAAAAATACAAAAATAAGTTAGCTGGGTGTGATGGCATGCATCTGTAGTTTCAGCTACTCATGAGGCTGAGGTAGAAGGATCACTTGACCCTGGGAGGCAGAGGTTTCAGTGAGATGAGATTGCACCACTGTACTCCAGCCTGGGTAACAGACTGAGACCCTGTCTCAAAACAATGATAATTTTAAAATGATAAAAAACAGAGGGACCAGGTGTGGTGGCTCATACCTGTAATCCTTGCACTTTGGGAGGCCAAGGGGGAAGATCATCATAGTGAAATCTCATCTCTTTTTATTTAAAAAAAATTAGAAATAAAAAAGAAACTTTTAAAAAATTGTTTAAAAGGGCACTATCAAGAAAATGAAAAACTACAGAGTGAGAGAAATATTTGCAAATCATATTGCTGATAAGGGTCTAGTATCCAGAATATTTAAAGAACTCTTAAAGTTTAACAATAGGCCGGAGCCTGGCACAGTGGCTCATGCCTGTAATCCCAGCACTTTGGGAGGCCAAGGCAGGTGGATCACCTGAGGTCAAGAGTTCGAGACCAGCCTGGCCAACATGGTGAAACCCCATCTGTACTAAAAATATAAAAATTAGCCAGCCATGGTGGTGGGCACCTATAGTCCCAGATACTCAGGAGACTGAGACAGGAGAATTGCTTGAACTCAGGAGGCAGAGGCTGTAGTGAGCTGAGACCGCACCACTGCACTCCAGCTTGGGCAACAGAGCAAGACTCCACTTCAAAAAATAAATAAATAAATAAACAGGCCAGGCATAGTGGCTCTTGCCTGTAGTCCCAGCTACTTGAGAGGTGGAACTACTCGCGCTACCAGACCTGAATAATTTTTGTATTTTTTGTAAAGACCAGGTTTCACCATGTTGCCAAGGCTACTTTCAAACTGCTGGACTCAAGCAGTCTGCCCATGTTGGCCTTCCAAAGTGGTGGAACTACAGTCGTGAGCCAGTGTGCCTGGCTGTGTGTTTCCATTTATATGAAGTATGCAGAATAGGTAAACCTGGAGAGACAAACAACAGATTAGAGGATATCAGGGAATAGGATGAGAGGAGAATGGGAATTAACTGCTTAATGGGTAAGAGATTTTCTTTTCTGGTGATGAAAATGTTTTAGAACTAGAGAGGTGGTAGTTGCAAACATTGCAAATGTACTAAATGTCACTAGGTTCACTTTATTGGTTAATTTATATGATGTTAATTTTATCAGTAAAAAAATCAAGAATGAATCAGGTGTATTCTAAACATTCTTACTTCTAAGTGACAGTTATAACAATTCAGTTGTTAAAGGAGACTCAAAGACAGTGCTTACAAATACACAGTCATTACAAGAAAAAGGTTTCATATCATAACCACATTAAAGTTGAAGATACCCATCATAGCCCGTGGCTGTCTCACAGCAAGGAGTCTGCAGAAGCCAGGTGCACGCTCCTGTTTCCTTCCTAGGTAAGGGCTTGGTGGTTCTCTCACAGACGAGGAACCAGTGATGAATGCCCAGAGCGCCTCAGAACCCAAGAGCCTAAAATGGAATCTCTGGATTTTTAATTTTGGTCACATAGGCATATCCCTGCTACATAATAGGAAAGCCCTCTGATGAGCACATGGAGACCAAGTATAAAGCATTGATCTGTTATCAATACTGACAAGCTGATACAGACTGCTCTGAAACTCCCTGCAACACTTGTTTATCAGTATGCTTCAGGCCTTGGCCGGAGTCAGCGTCATGTAGGAACTTCAGCAAAATAGCTCAGGCTAATTGTATACCTTCTGAAATAAGCCTTACAGGCATAATAGCACACAAACATTTGAGGCTTGCTTTTCTTTTTTTTTTTTTTTAAAAAAAAGACATTTATTCAGCGTCACGATCAGACTATTACATTTAGCAATCAACAGCATGGGTGCAAAAAAAGAAAAAAAAAAAGAAAAAAAAATCTACATTAAAACCCTTTGTTGGAATGCTTTACACTTTCCACAGAACAGAAACTAAAATAACCTGTTATACAATTAGTCACAAATACAGTCCTCGAGTTTTTTGCCCATACACATGAGTATTTGTCTAAATCATGTCTTCTTTGTAGCAGCTAGGCCCTGCCACCACTGT
>PVKV010023111.1:0-27407 GCA_004027835.1 Alouatta palliata | reverse complement strand
TAGAGTGCCAAAGAATTTTTTCGTGTTTTTTTTTTTTTTTTTTTTTTTTGGCAGGTGTGGGGTTTGAGACAGAGTCTGACTCTGTTGCCCAGGCTGGAGTGCAGTGGCCCAGTCTCAGCTCACTGCAATCTCTACCCCCCAAGTTCAAGTGATTCTCCTGCCTCAGCCTCCCAAATAGCTTGGATTACAGGTACATACCACCACACCCAGCTAATTTTTGTATATTTTTTTTAGTAGAGACAGGGTTTCACCATGTTGGCCAGGCTGGCCTCAGACTCCTGATCTCAAATGATCCACCCGCCGTGGCCTCCCAAGGTGCTGGGATTACAGATGTGAGCCACCATGCCTGGCTCACTTGTTTTTTCAACTCATTTATTAGAGTCTTTTAGGCATTGGGACTGCAATGGAGAGTTACATTCCCTGTCCTCGAAGGACGAAAGAATATAGAAAGACAGACAACCACAGCGAAGCATGGTTAAGTGCCATATGATTGGAGACATTCTCTGAGAACACATTCCCTGAGAACACATTGTCTGGAACAGCTAACTTAGGCTCACAGTGGATCAAGGAAGGTGTTCCTGAAGGAAATCATGTTGGAGCTGTTTCTCAGAGGATGAGGAGAGACAGGCAGTGAAGGGAAGGAGGAGGAAAGTTCCTGAGCATGTGGACCAGGCTGGAGGAGAGCATAAATGTGCCCCATGAAAGGAAAGTACGTCTTTCAGGATGGCTGCCACACAGAATGTAATATAAACAAGGGTGAGAGAAGAAGCTGAGAAATAAGCAGAAGGCTTGGTGAGCCTGAGGAAGAGACTACACTTTAATTACTGATGATTAGGAACTGTCAGCAGATTTTCATCAAATAGTGGCATGACTGGGCCCTCTTTTTTGAGGGATTATGCTCCCTGCAGCAGAGAAAATGGAGACAGGGATACCAGTCAGGAGGATACTGGAGAGAGAACCCTAAAGGAAGAGCACAGTGGTTAGATAGTAAGGGGTAGAATTGTTAGGACGCAGAGATTAATTTCATGGGATGGGAGTGAGAAAGAGGAAGGAACAGGCAACTCCTAGGTTTCTGCTTTGGGAGAAGGGGTGAAGAGAGATGCCACTTACTGAGTTGACTACACTAGCAGGAGAGGAACTGGGGAGAGGGGAGGTGAAATTTGGTAGGTCAGTTATTTTCTTTGAGCCTGAAACACTTGCAAGAAATCCAAGCAGACATGCTTACAAGGCAGATAATTACAAGGGCCTTGATAAGGATAGTTTTACTGAGCCCGAACACATGCATTTTATGTGCTCACTGCAGGACCCTGAGCTTGGAAGGCATGGCCCAGAAGAAGGACCAGGGCAACTGCTCTTCAGGAAACTGGTCAGATAATCAAAAAACAGCCTGATGGTAAAACTGTGGCTCTATTACTTTGACTTGGGGCTCAGATATCTGCAGCCTGAAACTCCTCCAGAACCAGACAACCTGAATCTACAAGTCAAGGACTTGTTCAAAGCAACAAATCAATGTTCTGTGTGAAGTTTTGCCTTTGTAAGGCCCTCCCTTGCATTGGCCAGACAGTCTTTACCAGGGCTGCTCCTTTTTGTATATTATGAATAAATTCCCATGTTTTAAATCAATTTTCTCTGTAGCTTAACTCTGTAGCCAGTGTTTGCAACTTGACACTCATTGTGCCTGAGTCCTTTAAAAAAAAAAAAAAAAAAAATTTGTCTAGAGCTCAAAAAAAAAAAAAGAGAGGTCTGAGCTACAAATAATAGATTCAAGAGTCCTATGGGCAGCTGCATGGGAAATAAAACAGAAAAATGCCACGGGTTGTGTCACCTTTAGAGAGTAATGATGCACATAACCATATGAATGGTTCCGAGAAATTTCACTTGAGAAAAAACTCATTCAACTTTATTGAACGCAGCATCTCTAAATCGCTTGGCCCTGAAAGATTTTTTCCCCCTAAATAACTTCATTAAATCCCAACAAACTAGAGTTTTGTAGAATATGCTTTGATAAATGATAGTTTAGGCATTTTGTAAGAAGTAAGCTTATTGATACTCATATTCGTATAACCATTTATATTTTATAACAAAAATATCAACCACGTTATATGATTTTGCTGTTATTTCTTCATTGAAGTAGCTTCACTACTAAATGCTTTGTAAACCAAACTACTGCTTTCCAGATCACCAGAGGAGCTGCAATTTAGGCATAATATCCAGGAGGAACTAGCCAGCCTCTAGAGAAGTATATCTTTAAATATGAAGGATGGGCTGGGCACGGTGGCTCACGCCTGTAATCCCAACACTTTGGGAGGCTGAGGCAGGCAGATCGCTTGAGCTCAGGAGTTTGAGACCAGCCTGGGCAATATGGTGAAACCCTACTCTACCAAAAATACAAAAAAATTAGCCGGGTGTGGTGATGCACGCCTGTAATCCCAGCTACTCAGGAGGCTGAGGCAAGAGGATTGCTTGAGGCTGGGAGATAGAGGTTGAAGTGAACTGAGACAGTACCACAGCACTCCAGCCCAGGCAACAGAACCAGACTTCATCTAAAACAAAATCTGAAGGATGTCAGACACATCGAAAACCTGATAAATTTTATGTATCATCTCCCTAGATGGAACATTGCGTATTTTCATCTAACACATGAAATCAAGAGATCCACAGACCCTACATCACAGGAAAAGAATTCCTGCTTTCTAAGACACTAAAATATTTTACACCTAATCAATGATGGCCAAAGTAACAGTGCCCTTGAAATCAAAAGTCCTTCGCACTTGGAGTATGTGTGAAGCACATCTTAGTCAGTCACTGGAGACGATCTCCAATGCCCATTGTCTTCAGGTTCCAAGTTTGTCTGGCTCTGCAGCTGGAAGAGGCTTTCCAATCAAATTCTATTTTTTGCCACCTTGTTAGGGGCTGCTCTTTAGTGAATCATTGTAAATTTTCTTCTGAAATTCATGCTTTCAGTTATCCTATTTGAACTCCCTGTCACAGAGGCTGAGTAGTGAGGGGCTCTGAAGAGAGAATATATTTATGGTAGAAAGAACACTAAACTGAGAGACTGATGATAGGAAATTTTCCCCCACATTCATCATTAACTAGCTATGTAATCACGGAAAAGGTGCTTTATTTCTTCAGGTTTCTCAATTACAAAATGAGTACAATTATTCCTACCCTTCCTGTCTCACAACATTGCTGTGAAAAACTCATAACCTAAAGCCCATGAAAACACTTTGAAAATTCTGAGGTTACATGTGAATGTAAGAGAGGGTGGTGATGATGGCAGACGTATCCCTAACTCTTATGAATGGAACTCAGTAAATACTTATTGGTTATGATTTTGTTGTGAGTCGTCACCACTCGGACAATGACTTGTCTCTGAAGACAGCTTGAGCTGAAATTTCCCATGGAAGGTATCTGGCAATGTATCGGATTCACTACCTTTATGTGTAGACTATCTACACTACCGTTATGGGTTCACCCATCTATTTTATAGCATTGCCACTAGGTTGTTGCTATTTCACGTGGTGCTACAACCCACAGATGAACTGCGTCCCACAACTCTTACTTTGTGAATTCAAGTAAATCACTTATAACATCTGAATAAATACTTCATCTCTTGGAATTTATTTTATTCTTCGTAGCTCCTTACTACTCGTATTGAAAGCATAGTCAATACAGAAGTTTAATTGCAATTTCCAGCTAAGTTTTTAAAGAAAGCACATAAAAAGCATTATTACTGTTAGTTATCTGCCTGAGGGTATAAGAGATGATAACATCAATTCTGCCTTGACTCCAGACTCCCTGCCTCAACGTCATGCTTGTCCTTCTGTTCAGCCTCACAGCTCTCTTCAGGAGCTATGCCTAGGGCAGGTAGGAACACACTTATTTGCTACTTGTACCAGGGACCTACAGTTCTTCATAATTTCCACGCTACACCAAACCACAGTGGCATGCAACAGGTAGAAAGTAGAAGATATAGGCTGGGCGCAGTGGCTCATGCCTGTAACCCCAGCACTTTGGGAGGCTGAGGCAGGCAGATCACCTGAGGCCATGAGTTCAAGACCAGTCTGGCAAAACCCCATCTCTACTAAAAATACAAAAATTAGCCAGGTGTGGTGGTGGATGCCTGTAATCCCAGCTACTGAGAAGGCTGAGGTAGGAGAATCCCTTGAACCTGGGAGGTGGAGGCTGCAGTGAACTGAGATTGCACCACTGCACTCCAGCCTGGGTGACAGAGCAAGACTCTATCTTAAAAAAAAAGTAGAACATATAAACAATTCTATCTCTGTTTTGCACTTTAGAGGGCTATTTAGGACTAACATTAAATATGTTTTAAAACCTTCTTGAAAAAAATTTTACACACGAGGTGAGATGTTAGTGACACATCATTTATGAGGCAGCCTCATAAATTAAGCAGCCTAACGATTATAACAAATTTTTAAAGTCTTAAAAGTTTTTCTTTCTGTAGGCCCCCTGTGGTATTTCATGAAGGCCTGACAACTTTTTATTTTTTATTTGAGACAGAGTCTCATTCTGTCACCCAGTCTGGAGTGCAGTGGTGCCATCTTGGCTCACTGCAGCCTCCTGGGTTCAAGTGATCCTCCTGCCTCAGCCTCCCAAGTAGCTGGGATTACAGGCATGCGCCACCATGCCTGGCTAATTTTTATATTTTTAGTAGAGACAGGACTTCACCATGGCTGGTCTTCAACTCCTGACCTCAAGTGATCTGTCTGCCTTGGCCTCCCAAAGTGCTGGGATTACAGGCATGACAACCTTTTAAAAACAATTACATGCTAAGTAATTTAAACAAAGAAGACTACATTTCGAAGTAGAAATTTGGGACTGTGACTAGATTCAGTCAATCATTCATTATTTTTACCTTTACCATCTAAAATTAATTTATTTATAACTACTGTATATACGTTGGCTAAAAAAGCAAAAAAAAATAGACATGGTTCCTACCTCTATGGCACTTATGATCAAGTGGGAGCATAAATCCAAAAAGAAAGCAAATGAGTATGTAATTACACCTCGTGAGGAGTTCAGTGAAGGGCGTACTGTGAAAGAAGTAAGAGGTGAAACAGCCTGTTTTGATTGGCTTATCAGAGAAGACCTATCTAAGGACATAACATTTAAGCTCAGAACTGAAGAGAAGTCTAAGCCAAGGAAGAGTGACTGCAAAACCCTAAAGAAAGGAAGGAGATTAGCATATCTGAGGAGCTATAGTAAGACTTGCACTAAATTCTAGTGAGGGCAGAGATCACTAGAACAGGTCGGTCCAACATCGATGAGATGGTAAAATTCTGAACTTCAACCTAAGTTCAAAGCAAAGCTTTTGAAGGATTTTATGCAGGCGAGTGAATGGATCATTCAGCAAACAGAAGGATCAGCTGAGTGGCTACTATAGCAGGCCAAGCAAAAAGTGCCTGTCTGTTTAGACTATGGCAGTGGCAGTAGAGAAGATAAGTGGGCATTTGAAATGTGTTTCCAAGGTAGAATGGAATGGATTTGGTGTTGGATTAGAAATTGGGGGCGGGAGAGTGGGAAAAATCAAAGATGGCCCTGTAGGACTCCAGAATATGCCATTCCAAAATAGGAAGGATTGTTGAGCTTCAAACAATTAAAAAGAAATAGATGCAGAAAAGCTCGCTCGCTCTCTCTCTCTCTCTCTCTCTCTCTCTCTCTCTCTCTCAATGTGAGACATAGATTTACAAAGGCAATAGGTACCCCCTCTCTACCAGGAATAACAAAAGTTAACCACTGGAGATAACTTTAGATTTTTATGGCTGCAGAGGTATCTACATTAACAAGCTTTATTAACTAGCATTTATCTGCCATTTATTTGCCTTCCCCCAAGTTGCTGCTCATAGAAACTCAAATTCCTTTTCCTCTGTCTTGTCACTTCTCTAAAAATTTACTGTTCTTTATTAAAGATATTATATAAGTTGGCATTTAAAGCCACCTCTTTGAGAGCTACTCATTCCCCAGGTGTCTCCCATGTACATATAAAATGTACATGTTAATGCATTTCTATTTGTTTTTCTTTCTTTTTTCTTTTTTTGTAGAGACAGAGTCTTGCTATGTTGTCCAGGCTAGTCTCAAACTCCTGGCCTCAACCAATCCTCCCACCTCAGCCTTCCAAAGTGCAGAGATTACAGGTGTGAGCCACCATGTCTGGCCTTCTATTTGTTTTTCTCTTGTTAATTTCTCTTTTCTTACAGGGGTCTATTATAACTAAGAATATGTGAGGATTGAAGAAAAAAATATTTTTTTCCCCTATAATCCATCAGTGTCTGGCTCGAGCAGGTGAATGGGTGGGAACTATGTATCAGACCCCGCACAAGGTCAGTGATGACTCACCAGGCTTCTGAGCATCATCTTCTGCCTTGGGCTGTGTGAGTGGATGCACTACTTTCAGTTCACCAGGTGGTACAAATGGTGGATTGAGGTTAATTTTAACCATATCCTTTCCAGTGTGTTTGCTGGCTATCCAAATCGTCTTTGTTTTCCACGTTGAATAGAAGATACGGTCACCAAAAAGGGACATTGCAAACAAATTGTGTCTAAAAAGCAACCGCAAAAGAAAAAAGAACAGAACATTTGTTCCTTGGCTTATTAAAGTTTCACTTCATTTCAATTTATCGTCTAAATTTCAACCACCTACCGTTTCAATTGTTTCTCATTCAAGTTTAGAAAAGTATGTTAAGTCTAAAATTTTATTTATGTCATCATACTCTGAGCTAATAAGTTATAATTTCTAGCTCCAGATCCATTTTCTCATTCTTCTGTTAGTCATCCAATAAGTGTGATGAAAATGGGGAGGCAGATAGGAACCGGCTAAGAGTGGGTTTCTAGTGACATCAATTTCATGTGACTAATTTCTGCCTCTTGCCACAAACCTGCAAAGTCAGTTACTGGCATGACAGAAAATCATTGAAAGATAAAAATATATAACATAAAAATTCAAAATAGAGTAACTATGATCAACACGTGAGAACTATTATGTGCCAAATACTCTTAATTATTTTTGTTTGTATTCATTTATTTTCCCTTCACAGTAATCCCAAGAGACAGATACTACGATTATCCTCACATTAAGGAAAACTCAGGATAAAAGAAATCGTGGAACCTATTCAGTCACTCATCTAACACCGTAAATCTGGGGATGGAACTTAAATCTTTTGACTTCATAATCTATGGGCTAACCCACTATATCAGTTTGGTTGACAAAAGTAAAATTAATTTCTCTCATGGACTTCAAATGACAATTGTTTTATTTTACAACAAGAGTAAAACTTACTGTGTGTGATGTTTACTCATCTGGACAGAACCTCCATCATAATCACAGGAACAAATACGAGAATTGCTTCCTTCTCTGTTGTTCTGAATCCAAAACAGCCGCTTATCAAGCACATCCAACGACACAGCTGTGATTTTCTCTGATGTCTCTAACAGAGCCTTCACTTCCACACCATCGAGATCTGCTCTGTGAAGGCTGCCAGCCACCTCTGAAGACCAAAATAGAAACCTGAGGGCAAACACATTACATAGACACAAAAATGAATATATACTGCCTTAAATGGCCAACTCTCTCAACGTTTCAGCAGCTCTTGCACAGGGCGAGTTTGACTATTTTGAATGCAAATGTATTCAACAAGTATACACTGCCCTATTAGAGACATTACGAGTGATTTCAAGTTAGAAGGAGAATTATGCCCCTACAGCAGAACGCCATGATAGTTTGGAATATTTATGGAGGAATTCTGCCTCGGTTGAAATACAGGCAACTGTTCTATAGAAAATGGTGCTTGTGTACTGCAAAAGAGGGCTTTGGTCTCAGTGAGAGGATTCCTTTGAATTTAAAATGTTATAATTCTATCAGTCTTCACCAGATTTGTAAATATATTTCAATGTCTGAATATAGCAGAATTTACCTTTCTACTGGATCAACTGCTATATTTGCAGGATCTTTTAAAGCACTGAAAAGAACGTGGGAATTATTTCCTTTCATATCTGTTACTGTAATGATTCCTTCCTGTTGATTTGACCAAATAACTTCTTCATTTATCCAATTTATTGCCATTCCAGAAACATTTTTCTCTATATTACATACTCTCTGCAAAATCAAATTTTAAAATCGTTAATATTTCCCTCATTCACAACGAAATTATCTTAATGGTTATATATAAAAAGTCTATTCTTTTAAGTACTTGTCATTTTTATGCATTTCTGAAATTATTTAAATGATAAAAGTCACAGATACGGTACCTTTTTTTGATGCAGCATTATTAAACCTCCTGCAACCCCCAAGGATATATTTCTGGAAATAGTATTTATATTCTAGCTTTGAAACTAAAAATTATCCTACACACTATTTAAATTAGGCAGCCAACCATAATGTACTGATCATTTCAACTACAGTCATAGTGAAATTTTAATGCAACTGTAAAGATAACTTATTCAATTCCATTTGCTAACGGAATTTTCCACATCTACAACTGAACTCAATTCCAAGCTTTGCAAGATTTCCTTGGAGTTTGAGCTTAAAGACATGAAGTCAATGAATTTCTCATTACAGCACCCCCTTAGTCTTCTGGCCCTCCTCCTTCAATAGGCCTCTTCCTTTTCATGCCTTCACACAGTGACCAGAGTAGCACGGCGTCTTTTTATGCACCTTGGGCTGGGTTCCCAACTCTTTCATGATAAAAATGCCCAACCAAAACTTTTTATCTCCTAATTCCGGCCATGGGCAGGTAAGCTGGTAGTTTGGGGGAATAGAGGTTGCGAGGTGAGCAGAAGCCCCGATTTGTAATGTTAAAGATTTTCATGGTGTAAATATTCTACCACGGCAGACTTCCGGCTACCCAGGTGACATCACTGAAATAAGATTTGGGCTGAAATTATACAATCTCATGAACTTGTGCTATTTCTACATCTCATACAAAGAAATCTAGCCAACTTATTTTACCAATTGCTAACATTAGGTTTGTGCAAAAGTAATTGGCGTTTTGGCCATTGAAAATAATGGTGTAGGCCGGGGGCGCAGTGGCTCACGCCTGTAATCCCAGCACTTTGGGAGGTTGAGGCAGGTGGATCACAAGGTCAAGAGATCATCCTGGCCAACATGGTGAAACCCTGTCTCTACTAAAAATACAAAAAAATTAGCCGAGCGTGTTGGTAAATGCCTGTAATCCCAGCTACTCCGGGGAGGCTGAGGCAGGGGAATGGCTTGAACCGGGAGGCAGAGGCTGCAGTGAGCTGAGAACGTGCCATTGCACTCCAGCCTAGGCAAAAAGAGCAAAAACTCTATCTCAAACAAGAAAAGAAAAACGAAAATAATGGTGCAATTACTTTTGCACCAACCTAATACATTAATAAATTAGGTCATCCAGGTATATTGTTTGCATTTTAACAGTTGTCCTTTATAAACAATGTTTTAACCCAAAGGAAGAACTATAAGGGTGGAATTTTAGGTATCAGGTGGATCCTTTCCTAATGATTTGACATAAATTCACAACTATTTAAAATTTTTCTATGTTCTTGTTAGGAAACCCTCCAGATTTTTAGACTCAAGAGTTTTAAACTATACTACCAGATATCTGGAGGATAATGAGTAGCCTTCCGTGATGAAAGTGAGGTTAGCAATATTGGAGATGTGATAAAACATATTAGCATGTAATTGAAGCTTTTAAGAATAATTGGAAAGAGAAGGAGCTAAAAACGAAAAAACATTGTGCACTTTGTATTGAGAATCAACTCTTAAAATTTCTCTAGTCATGTGTTCATTGTAATCCATCACCAAACTGAGAGAACATTCCTCCTGGGACTCATGTAAGGGTTCTACCAGCTAAAAAGAAAGATTAAGAATCTTTTGTATGTACTTGCAGTAAAGTACTTTATATCTGTCATCTGCTTTATTATTTTTTTCCAAAGTGCAAGTACCTTGAGAATAAAAAGAAGAAATTTTTTCTTTCTACATGTCAGTTGCCAAAACCCATGACTGAGATTTTATACAGGTAAAACAGGGTCTCTCAACCTCAGCACTATTGACATTTGGGGCTGGATAATTCTTTATTCTGGAGCTGTTCTGCATAGTGTGAGATGTTTTGCAGCTTCCCAGGCCCCTACCCACTAGATGCCTGGATCGTCTCCACCTTCCTACCTCACCTACTTGTGTCAACAAAAAATGTTTCCAGACACTGGCAATTGTTCCTTCAGGGGAAAATCTGCACCCCCTCACCTGAGAAATACTGGGGTACCATGAAAATAGCCAGAAATAATTATGCAAATAGTCTATCTTAATCATAAAATGGTGATCTGACAATAAATTCAGATATTTTTCAAAATTATATTCATATCCTCACTTTCTCATTTTGGGGCTTCTGAATATCAATGTGTGAACTTATTCAATAATATATTACCATATTACCACAGATGCAGATTAAATAGATGCCTATATTTGGCAGACACACATTTGAACTGTAATAATTTTCATTTATCTATACATTAAGAACTCAATAGATTATATTTGTCAACCTGTATAAAAACACTCAAATACTGCAGGTAACGGTATTTTACCTCTTGCCCGGACCCATTCAGGAAAACTCTTTGCAAAAGTTGTCTTTCTAAATCCACCCAATAGATTCTTTTCTCACTATAATGAAAATCCATGATCACTGAGACCCCAGCATTTGCCACCAATTGCTCATAATTGGTTCCTTCCGTGTCAATCCTAAAGATATTATTTCCGTGGGAGAAAATTAAGAAGGGTGCAGGACCTGGGTGAGAAGAAAGAAACCAAAGTGAATATTTTCAATATTTCATCGCATTTAAACAGAATACCTCCCAATGACCACAAACACAAGCAGAAATAATTTCTAATTGCTGGTTTTCTGTTTAAAGTCTATTTTACAGATCATAAAGAGTTCCCGTAGATATTCACACTTCATTTTCTACATTTTCTCCACAAACTGATTCTAAGACATGAACACTGGTAAATTATGAAAAATGAACTATCTGAAGAGAAAGACACTTTTTACTATTATCATAAAATATATTTTTTATGTTCATAAGGGAACCACCCACCATATTCTATTGTGGAAAGTATCTATATAAGGATAACATTTAATGACACGAATTGGAACAAAAATTATAGGTATTATCATTTTGGAAATGGACTCCTAGGGCCTTACCTATAACCAGAGTCTTCAGCATAATGACCTAGAAGATGATGATGAAAACTAACAGGAGGTCTTACGTGGAAGCAGGAAAAATTGAAATACTGTTTCAGTTTCAGAATCCTTTAAAGGTTCTGAAATATTTTGACCCTGTTAGCTTTGCCACATAAATACAGGATGCCCAAATAAATTTGAATTCCATATATATTGCATGGGACTTGCACTAAAATTTTTTCTGTTTACTTGAAATTCAAATTTAACTGGGCACCTTGCATTTTTATTTGCTAAATCTGGGTGGCAAACCTCACTGGATTTCTTGGTTCCTTTAGGGCCTAGTTTGGTATCCTAATCCTGCACCTGGTGTCCTCTCCTATTCTAGGTGATGGCCCCAATATTCAGTATTTACTTGGGAACCTGATCCCTTCCTGGGAAACCTCACCACTAATTACTGTCAGACGACTCCACACAGAGCTTGCCTTTGTTGCTCTGAGATAACGCCAGAGGATGAAATTTGTTTCATTAAGTCAAGTTAGTTTCCTTGGTCTTTCTCTCTTGACCAAGTGTGAGGAAGCTTGGGCCACTCTGCCTTTAGAAAAATGACAAAATCACTGGGGTGAGTGGGGAACAGAGGGGAATTCTAACATATTCTCGCTTCTGTGGTGGGCTTACTCCATTCTGTTTTATCATTAAAAGTAATACCTTAATATGACTTAATAAATGTGTTTATTGCTGTAAGCATTGAACAAAATGATGGGTTAACTCAGGGACTATGTTCTAGAGTCAGAAAACACTAACTCCACTTTGGAGACCACATTGTATTAAAGCTACGAGAGGCAGGGAGAACTGTAAGATCATGAGAGTTTGAAATAGGTGCCAGCATAAATGTCTAAGAGAATTCACTCAAATTATTCTTCCCAGATCTTTGCTACAACACAAGCCCCCTGACACAGACATGTGGTGGGGGAGCCCACGCTGCGCTGTGCTCCAGTTGTAGAATCACAGAGGCATCTTGGGAGAAAGGGAAAGGCCACCGGACAGAAAGCCAGAGGCCTGGTTTCCAGTCCTGGCCCCACCAGCTTTGCTTCTCTGGACATCTCACAGGATCTTCCCTGCCTGTATCAGAGGATTATTATGGGGAAAAAAAGAAATCATAGATGTGAAAGTACGTTATTAATTGTGGAGGACTATGTGTATATCATTTGCCATTGCTTTTTGCCACAACCAAGTTTTCACTACATAGGTTGTGCTACTGTTTGGATTCGAACTCAGGGACTAGAACATTGGTATAACTTGTCTCTAATACAGCAATTCATCATGGAGAAAAGGAAGGCATTAGGAAGACACACCTTAAACCCACAGCTACTAATTCATGGAACATAGATGATCACGGACATATAGATTTATTTCTAACAGTTTTCTGCTATGAGTATCATGCATGCTCTACAAGCTGAATAAATGTATCCAATACATATTGTTAATTTCCTAATGCATTGACATATTGGTGAGATCAAGAAAACATTTTATTTATTAAAAATATTACTAAATGGGAGGTTTCCATGTAAAAAAAGGAGAAAGGAAAGGCACTTTAAACATTTTAATATTTCTTACTGCATAACACAGTACAATCCTCTGTACATAACAGGTACTCAACAATTTTGAATAAATCAATAATGAAGAAATAATTGTGTTCTGGTTTTTTTTTTTGGACCTGTTACCAATAGTAACAAAGCTATAGAAACAGATACATCAAATTAATAAAAGATGAATCTATTCAATAGTAGTTATTTTACTAGTAGCAATAATAACAAATTTTTACATCCTGACTGCATTTATCCTCAATATAACACTATGAACCAATAAATCAGAGGGAAAAGAGAAATCTCAAGAATTCTTAAATTCATAAAACACAAATTACAGCATTAACTTCTGTAACTTCTCAAAAAATACAGGATAATAAAAATATGAAATCAAAGTATAAATAATACATTTGATTTCAGATTTTGCCCATCTAAGAGCAAATCATGGCATGCAGTTCTTAGCAATTAGGAAGGCCGTAGACATTTTCAAATTTTTTCCCCAAATTGTTTGTTCAAAAGAACCACCCAGGGTGCCTCTCTGTGAGTGTGTAAGTGGATGTTCATATTTTTGCAGATTCCTACTCTTGAGATTCCAGTTAATCTGGCAGGGCTGAGCTGAGGGGTATGCATGTGTTTTTTCAACAAGCATTCCAGGTGATTCTCAGTCTTAGTGAACCTGGAAAACATGGATCTAATTAAGAGGAAATTCAGTGATGTTTCCCAAAGTCCCAGCTCTAGTCGGTGGTAGACTTGGAATTAGAATCCAGGTACTGCACTGCCAACCTAGTACACATCCAATTCTACCCTGCCTTGGTCTGGGTTGTCACATATCAAGATATTACAATCCTCATTTTCTTTGTGTAACCAATCGTAATTCCATTCCCTCAAAGCAGTGTTTGTTTTTCCTACACTGTCAACATCATTTTTTTTTTTGGAGATGGAGTCTCACTCTGTCGCCCAGGCCAGAGTGTAGTGGCACCATCGCGGCTCACTGCAACCTCCGCCTCCCAGGTTCAAGTGAGTCTCCTGCCTCAGCCTCCTGAGTAACTGGGACTATAGTTGCCTGCCACCATGCCCAGCTCATTTTTGTAGTTTTGGTAGAGACAGGGTTTCACCATATTGGCCAGGCTCAAGCTCCTGACATTGTGATCCGCCTGCCTCAGCCTCCCAAAGTGCTGGGATTACAGGCGTGAGCCACTGCACCCGGCCAACATCATTTTATGTAACCCAGAGCCCAGGCTACATTTTTAAGAATGAAATAAAATATAATTTTAAAGAAAATGAAACACTTTGAGAATTAAGGCTTTGTGAAATAGTCATTATTCTCTTCTACCTATGGAAATGATAAATATGGTAATGTCAAGGACTCTGTAAACACAGGTGTGTGGTACAGACTGTGATCTGAATGTCATCAGGGTGTGCATGTTTGAACAGCTAAAGCTTTCCCATGTCAAAACCTACAGCATTTGTTTTGGGTGCAGTTCAGTAAGGGGGAAGTATATAGAAAATGAAACATTTCTAGGGAACACAAACCTTAAGACAGCAAACAGGTCACAGCAAATGAATTAGAACCTCGGACTTCTCAACCTAGGGATTAGCAGGGGATCTTCAGGAATTAGAAGGAGTTCCGAATGTTTGGAGCATATTGAAGCTGTTCATCAGTGACTTCAAAGAACTAGGACTACATCGCACAGAGGTCAGTGAGGAAAAGCAGGCTTTGCTTGAAGTAGGCAGCAGAAACAGAGTGTTTCATAACATGCACCCCTTCATCCTCTGTGAATTTGAGGGAGTGGCCCCACACAGGTGAGTGAGAAGAGACATTACCTGTCTTCTGCAGGCCTTGGGGGCAAACGTCATGAAAGCTAGTTAACACATAAATGATAACCACAACAAGGTTAACAAGAAATCCTCGCTGTCTCTCAGGCCAACACTGCCACCTGCCCTCACCACCACAGGTTTTTTGCCCTAAATCTAGAGAGAGACTGAAAGCTCACAAGATGAAGAAAGTGCAAAGGGAGCTTCCAGACCTCAAAAACTTCAGGGACACTATGAGAAAAGAATGTAGCTCTAAACTAATGGACCTACATAAGGAAGGCTCCAAAACCTAAAATGCAATAAAAAATATATATATTTAAAAAAAAAGGAAGGCTGAGGCCTCCTCACACTGCTCCCACAGGGACAATATAAATGACTCTGAAAAGACTCATTTATTACCACTCCCCAGGGGATGACTTAAATGATAGCTTGGGTTTTATGAAGTACAGAAAGTTTTCTTCACTCTGAAAGACTATCTCATCTTCTCTTCAGTTACGGTATTTAAAAGAGCACTGTACTAGTCTGGTTTCACACTGATATAAAGAAATACCCAAGACTGGGTAACTTACAAAGGAAAGAGGTTTAATTCACTCACAGTTCCACATGGCTGGGGAGGCCTCAGGAAACTTACAATCATGGCGTAAGGCAAAGGGGAAGCAAGGACTTTCTTCACATGGTGGCAGGAGAGAGAAGAAACAGCGAAGCAGGGAAGCCCCTTATAAAACCATCAGATCTCGTGAGAACTCACTCACTATCACGAGAATACCACTGGGGAAACCAGCCCCATGATCGAATCACTTCCCACCAGGTTTCTCCCTCAACACCTGGGATTATAATTCAAGATGAAATTTGGGTGGGGACACAGAGCCAAACTATACCAAGCACAAATGTACTTTTTGGACAATCACAGCTTTCTTCTCAGTTTACTCATTCATGTCAAAATTCAGGTCAGGTGTGAGAGAGAAGCCAGGTGATTTAAAAATAATACACCCAGAAAGAAGAGTCAGGAGATTTTAATTTAAGTCTTAATTCCATAAAAAATGCTCTGAAACTAATTTTGCTTCCCCAAAATTGTGAATGAAGATTGACTAGAGTAGTGAGAGAAATGTGTCATCTGGTGCAGAAAATAAGCCCCTACCTGCCCCCGACCACATTCACATGTAAGCTGAAAAGGCTTACTTCCCAGATGCCCAGGATATTAATTGAGACTAGCAAGTTCTACAAGATGAAACTTTTTTGTTTTGTTTTTCAACAGGACTTCTCAGTATTTAATGTGCTATTATTCTAAGAGAGTGGGTGGCGAATTTCATCAGAATAATTTTAGTCAACATATGGTACGTTATCTCTGGGGTAGCACATTGAATGCATTATTTCATTTAATTGGAGAACACTAGGAGGTAAATACTCTCAACATCTCAATTTTACAGAAGAAGAAAGGAAAGTTTCAAACAGTTAACGTGCCCCAAGTCACAAGGCCAATAAATAGTGGAGTAGGGATACAGAGCTATGCCTTTCTCATGACAGACCCTAGCTTTTAAAGACCAAGCTATACTGCTTATCTAAATATACCAGAAATTGTTTAGTGTGTTATAGTTCAATTGTATCAAAGAACCCACTCCAGGAAACACTGTTCTAGGCATATTCACCATAAGGCTGGATTCCCTACATTTATCTTCCAGAAATTAATTACATCACCTATAATTACATCACCTGAACAATTTTATATTTACTTCTATAATGTGTTGCATTTGTAAACAAAAAGCAAAATTCTAAGCCTCCCAACAAACTGAACAAAACCCTCCTCTCAGCCAAGGGCGTTTCAAAGTTAACCTGAAAAACTAGTTCAGGTCAAGATGGGAAGTGAAGGCTGGACATGCCTTATTATACCTCCTCCCTTTGGAATTCAGGCACAGCTGACCAGTATTAACATTTAAAGAACCATCTTAAGATTGACAAAACAGATTTTTTTGTAGCAATAGGACAATCAAATTCCAGCCTGGCTCTAGTGTAAGGTCACATGGCAAGAAGAAGACACTGAAAGAAATCAAAGTATTTTATCCAAAAATATATTTCTTTAACATTTTGAAATAGCCCTGCAAAGCTGTCTCTTGTGGAGAAAATCTACATTCTGCAGAAAAAAAAACCTTTCATATCCAGGTCTTTCCCCTGATCCAGGAGAGAATTAACTAAGAGTTTGGCACCATTTTAGATCTTATAAGAGCTCTGAAGCCTGCTATCTAGAGGCTTCATCTGCATGATAAAACCTTGCTCTCCACAACCCTTTATCTTTTTTTTTTTAAGACGGGGTTTCACCATGTTGGTCAGGCTGGTCTTGAACTCCCAACCTCAGGTGATCTGCCCACCTTGGCCTCCAAAGTGCTTGGATTACAGGCGTGAGCCACCACGCCCGGCCCCCACAACCCTTTATCTTAACCCAGACATTCCTTTCTATTAATTCCAGATCCTTAGATGATAAGCCTTTTAATCAATTGCCAATCAGAAAATCTTTGAAAATTTTTCTGTGACCTGGAACCTACACCCACCTAACCTTGCCCTTTGAGTTGCCCTGCCTTTCCTGATCTAACCAATGTACATCTTACATGTATTGACTGAGGTTTAGGTTGAAGTTTATTAGTTTGCTTATAGATGCCTAATTGGTCCCACACCCTTTGTTGGAAAAGACTGGTCTTTCTCCATTAAATTGCTTTAGCATCTTTGTTAAATATCAAATGAGTGTATTTGTGTGAGTCCTTTTCTGAACTTTCTCTTATGTTCTATTAATTTATGTGTCTATCTCTTAGCCAATACTACAGGTCAGTATAACTTTTAAAACTCATAATAATACAGTTTTGCAGAACAGTGAACCGTTATGATGTTCCTATGCTGTAGGTAATCCTTAATCCTAAGTAAGCATGTTTAAACACCTCTCAGCTTTTCAACATAAATTATGCTCAATTTTATTTAAAGACTACCACTACTAGACTAAAATAAAACCAACATTAAAGCATTATTAAAATTTTTCCAAATGTTTCACACACACACACACACACAGAGAGAGAGAGAGAGAGAGAGAGAGAAATTCAGAAATCACTATTCTGATCTGTCTACTGAGTTTTGCATCTACTTTTGAACGTGTCTGGTGGACATCTCCAGTCAGGAATGTCCCACGGTCCCAAAAGTCCCTCTGCATGCTAAAAATTGAGATTACATAACACCTTCTGATTAGTTAGTGTTTACTGAAAAGCTTGAATTTGATGAAAAATCAAATCTAAAGTTCAATATGTTTTGATATTTGGTTTTTGACAGCTGTTCTAAACAAAAAGAATTTTTCACAATTATGTCTATATCAAATGAAATAAATGCACCATTGGCTGTATTCACAAAATCATGAAATTTACTTTTTAATTACATCCCTCAATTATTCACAAATTTTGTTGTATTAGACCAGCAAATTTCTATCTTCTAGATTTTAAACAGTAAATGAAAACTAACCAGAAGGCATTGCATTTTATGTTTTGTTTTGTTTTGTTTTATTTTTTTTCTATTGCATTTTAGGTCCTGAGGTACACGTGCAGATCATGCAGGATGGTTGCCTGGGTACATATATGGCAATGCATTTTATGTTTTTAACAAGTGAATTTAAAAAGACAAAAACTGTATTTGGAATATTTTTAAAAATAGCTTAGAAAGCTGTTTGCAAATGGTTTAAAGGTGCAGACAGTTTTTAATAGGTGATGTATTGGCATTGATTCAACAATAAAATCACATAACAATGGAAACATCTCCAATATCTATCTTCAAATTGCTCTCTTCATATACAAATTTTTTACAATTAGTAGTCACACTCTCACTTATTAAAATGTCACCTATAATTCGGATAAAGTTTTGTCATTTTAGTTATTTCTTGGATAGCATACTACTGACATCTCTCTGTAATCACAAAAATAAAAAAAGCCAAAAAATTTTAAACACTTATTCTTATTTCTTCGTCTTCTTAAGATGGCATCTCACTCTGTTGTCCAAACTGGAGTGCAGTAGCACAATCATTGATCACTGCAGCCTTGAACTCCTGGGCTCAAGAGATCCTCCTGTCTCAGCCTCCCGAAAAGCCAAGACTACAGTCACATACCACCATGCCCAGCAAACTTTTTAAGTTCTTTATAGAGACAGGGTCTCCTATGTTGTCTAGGCTGGTCACAAACTCTGGCCTCAAGCAATCCTCCTGCTTGGGCCTCCCAAAGTGCTAGGATTACAGGAGTGAGGCACAGCACCCAGCCAACACTTGTCCATTTTTAAAAAAAGAATAACGTGACATTTGAGTGTTCTGTTAAGTGCTTCAAGATACTTTGTGGAAAGTATGTAAGACAAATATTTTTATGATTACTCCCCATCAAATACAAAGTATTATAAAGAGACTAGTTAGTCTTGTTTTTACAGGAATAACTACATCAGTGACATTCCATAGCGCTTGATGCAATTCCGGTTTCAACTTCTTTGCCACACAGCCCTGCTGTGAAGACTGTGGGGCTCTCTGTCATCTCAGCAAGAATGCTTTTTGGTTGATGTTCTAGTAAGTCCAGTGGCTCTACCACTGCTAAATACAGTTACACTATTTTTTTTTTTTAGAACATTTTTTAACATATAGAAAAAGTCATTTCTGACTTGTGAGAACTTTCAGTGAGAAAATTTCTTCTCTGGTGTATTTTTCCCTTATTCTCTCATAGAAAAGAATATGATAGTGGCTAAGGTTACTGGCACTGGAGACGGAGTACTCGTGTTCACTCTATTGGCTCCAGTACTCTTGGCTGTGTGACCTTCAGCACATGACTTAACCTCTCCGTATCTTGGTTTCTTCAACTGCAAAAATAAAATGGGAATAATAGTATACTTACCTCAGGGACTGTCAAAAAGAATAAGTAAAGCAATTCATGTAAAGTGCTTAAAATCTTGTCTGACACATAGTGAGTTCTCAGTAAATGTTGGCTATTCGTTTCTAGAAAATACCATAAGCTGTGACATATTAGAGGCACCTTTACTTTCATTCAACAGTATAATTGCTTAGTATTTACCTGATCACATTTTCGTTGATTTTTTCTGTACAGTTTTCAGCAGTATTTGCTTACAGAGGAACACATTTTAATTTGTTGTCATGTGGTTTTCCATGTATGATTTTAGCAATATTTTACCACCACAGGAAGGAGGAGGAACAAGTGTTTCACCAATAATATCAGGCTTTTCTCTTTTGCCGTAAAAAACCTCAAGAGAGGCTTCTGACTTTTTTCATTAAGCTTAGTAAATAGAGTCTTAACTATCATAACTTTGAACACAACTGTAAAAATTATTTAAACATCATTTTCAGATCTGAATACCCATTTTCAAATATATTGTTTGTCTTGATGGTTTCATGTTATCATTAGCTAACATCTTCCCAGGTACATTTTACAATTTTTGTGAGGTTCGTTGGTAATAATAACAATTGTAAATCCATTTTCAGGCTGTCTTCTTGTTAATTTCTCTTTTTAACTTCTTTTTTTTTTTTTTTGGTAAAATCTACAGAGATTTACATTGCTTTCAGCTCTTATGTAGCCAACAAAGTGCTCATTCTAGGAATAAGAGAGGTGTCAAGGCTGCCCTTTCCTCATTATTCTCTTGAGTTTGCATTATTAGTGTTGTCTGCAGTCTTTAGTTCCTCTGTAGGAAGGTGTCTGAGACACTTGCTGAATTTTGTAAGAGTTAGTTTTGATAAAACCAAATAACATGATCTGTAAGTCATCAGGTAAACTGCTGACTGAGCTCTGGAGCCCCATTGTCCTGCCAGGGAATCCTGTGTATGTGGATCAGTGATGTCTCCACTGTCAGCCCAAGCACACAGTGTCCAGTTAACACTTGTTGACTTGATTTTAATTAATTAATGGGTATAATTTACATAAAAGAAAATTTCATTTATATAAGTCCTACTTTCAAAGTTCTTTCAACATAGAGAACTAGATATATTAGGAAAGTTTTCCTAAACCAACTTAAAACTATTAATACTTTTTGGTAGAAAGAACTAATCAAATCATTACACTGATGGATTTTCAACAATCAATCTTGAGAGGTGTCATGTGCATTGTCAACTTGGCAGAATAAGAGTCCAGGGTCCTGAGTTATATTCTCATAGGACCTGAGGAGCTACTTCACCTGTCTAGATCTCAGCCTCTCATCCATAATATGAAGCAGTTGGGCTAAATGATCTTGAAGGTCCTTTGTAATTTGACATTTATCAATTTAATTCATATTCTGCCTGTACTACAGAATTCAATAGTTTTCTTGTCTACGGCACTTTGGCAAGGAGGCTTAAATTTGTGGTAAATTTCTGCATATTATCTTAACCTCTATTTTCTGTGAATTGTTTCTTTTTCTGTTTATTGAAATTTCAAATATAAAGTCAATAATGTGTCATAGGCCAGGCATGGGGGCTCATACCTATAATCTCAGCACTTTGGGAAGCCAAGGTGGGTGGATCTCTTGGGCCCAGGAGTTCAAGACCAGCCTGGGCAACATGGTGAAATCCTGTCTCTACTAAAAATACAAAAATTAGTTGGGTATGCTGGTGCACACCTGTAGTTCCAGCTACTCAGGAAGCTGATGTGGGAGGATCACCTGAGCTCAGGAAATCAAGGCTGCTGTGTGCCTTGATTGCGCCATTGCCCTCCAGCCTGGGTGACAGGAGTGAGACCCTGTCTCAAACAATAATCATAATAATTTAAAAATGTGTCATCATGATCCCTACTAAGGAAAGTAAAACAATAACTTAAAACAACTTCCCGCAAGTAACACTAAACACCCAATATTCTGAAGGAATTCTAAAAATTAATCTACTGATTAAATCTGTAAAAAAATTATTGGAGGTACAAAATTTGGTGTAAGTGTCATTTATACTGGACACAACTATCTCCTCTCCTTTGTAGCCAGCTTTAAATTTAGTTTCTCAAATTGCAAGGATAAACACATAAATATTTGCCTATAGATAGTACATTCTGAGTGTTTCTAGACAAATAGATAAAAATGGGGTAAAATTAAGCAATGTTGGAGTCTTGATATTTCCTGAGTCCAATTTCATTGTTCTCATTAATCCTACCCTGGTCATTAAGTTCTGGGCCCTACCTATATACATATATACTATGTAGCTCTATAGGTAGAGCTACATAAACAGAAAAAATAATTTATATAATTTTCTTGAAGGCATATATAAAAATAGAAAGATTATTTAAAAAATAATTAATGGGGAATTTGTGTCATATGTTAGGATAATGAAAAAGATAATTTAAAAAATCACAAAGAACCTGCTGGTTAAGGACTTAGTTCATCCCAGGAAACTAACTTTAGACTTCTCTAAGCATTGTTGAAAATTTGAAGAAATGGACTTTGGAAAAATTATAGAAAGCAAAGGTGTTTCTAATATGTCTCGTTTATGGTTTTTGGTGGAGAGTAATGGCCAACATTTGCTGATAACTCACTATGCGTCAGCTAAGATTCTAAGCACTTTACGTGAATTAATCCATTTAGTATTCATAGCGATCGAAGAGGTAGGTATTAGCAGCTTGTATCAGCTGTAGAATTAGACCCTACCAATTTCAAAACTGAGACCTAACATGACATGCTAGGCACAGGCTATTGACCAAAGATGGAGAACTTCTTCATGCAAAGTGAGGCAACAGGCAAATGTCACACTAGAACCATCTGCCCAAAGCAGCTCCATTTCTGTCTGTGTGACAAGATCAATCCACTGTATAAACAACCAACCAGAATTCACTCTGCTTAAAATGTGTCCTCTGTTTCAAAATGGCACTGCACCTCTTGGAAGTAATAAACCTGGTAACTTCATATGTGCCAACACAGCTCATGTTAAAGAGGATGTCCCACGCTATGTGCTTCTATTAGCTCCTGTCACAGAAGACATGTCAGTATTGAAAGACAGTCACTTATTCTCTTGTAGGTGTCCATGATTGGGTGGCTCTTTAATGGATTGAAATCCTAGATGAAGATTTTTCTTCAAATACCTCTTTTTTTCCCACTTACATGAAATCTTTGCCATGATTCATTAGAATAACCAGGAGAGAGAACAGTTCCGGTAGGTTTTTCAAATTTGTCTTCCAAAAAAATAATAAGCCTTTTGATCCACTTAGAGCACTGAGCATTCTAAACAATGTTGCTTGAATCTAAAAGATATAGTGGGTAAATTAACATTAATGACAATAACCTTTGCAATTTCCCTGCACACCAAGGAGAGGTTAATTTCCTTTGTGTTGAAAATCTTATAGTAAACAAAATAATATGCTTCAGAGGAATTGAGAAAAACACCAGAAGACCCTTGGTAGCTTCAGCCCTTCGGCATGTTTATAAACTTCATAAGAGAAGGGCTGGGCTGGAAGTGCAGAGGACTGGTGTCAACCATCATGACAATGTGGAGTTTGACTGATCTGCCTTTGACCCATTTATACAAGAATGGTATATAAGAAAAAAAAAAGATCCTTCTTCAAGCTTTTAAAATTTTAACCAGAAAAGTGTTGGAATGAATGAAACAAAATGCTATTTCTCAACTGATATACCATGTGCTGAAGAATAAGGCAGCTGCCATGATGCTGTGGTGACTATCTGTAGCCTAACAACCGCCTACCACAGAAAGAACCACCTGACGGATACAGTCCCCTTACTACGCACAAAGCTGGTCCACAGAACCCTGGGAAGCTAGTTTGAATGGAGGAAGGTTAGGCAGTGCTTTTCTCCAAAAGGACTCTTATATCACGGGGAAGAGGCTTTGCAAACAATCAGTGTCTACTATGAATCACTGTCCCAGGAGTTGACTGGCTCTCAAATACCTTCCCACATACACAAAGTCCAGTGTACTGAATGTCCTGGGAAATACTTGGGAAACCCAGACACTGAGAGGCATTAGTATCTCTGGCCAACTTGGGAGAATCAGAAAATCAAGTCAGAATAAAAAAAAAACCAGATGCCAATCCAAATTCCAGACTTAGAAAGGACGTCAACAGGTAACAAAAGTCGAAGTTTCTGCCTTGTATTTGGCTAAAACAACTGAAGTTTCTATACATTTGCTAATTCCCAGAATTGAGAAGAAATCTCTGGAAGATGCTGTTAAGAAATAGAGCATCTCCTAAAGAAAGACATATTGACAAGCATTATTCCACAATTGCCTTTGGAAGTTAGTAACTTCGGCCATATAAAACCAATGGGTAAAGCATTTTCAGAGATACTGAGATCTTTCAAGAAGTGTAAAGATCCCTTCTGTTCAGTGTAATATTTTTCTTCTTCCACATCTGGCAATTATAGTCCTCATCATTCCAGAACTGACTCTCAGTCATCTTGTCACGAGCCCCAGCAAATACGACGGCTGGAAAGGGCCCAGGATGGCCATACGCAGAGCCACGTCAGTAATAATAAAGAATCTCTACAAAGTAAATCCATGTTCTTAGTCACCTAATATCCGGGCAATACTTCCCTCCAGGTGAACAAAATTAGCATTCTGAAGGAAAGTGCTGGCCTGTAGGCAAGAAGTCAGTAGACAACGGGGACAATCACATTCCAATCTTCAGGAGCCCTATAGCTGCTGTTGTTGTTTCTGGTCCATTTTTAAAGTTAATTCTAACTCTAACATGAGAAACTACAACATAACAAGACTAACATTTTGTTTTCTAGCTCCAGGATGGCCCAAATTTGGAGTAATAACTAAACTGCTTGCTGGAATTCGAACATTTCTTGAAAAAGATTTAGGAATCCTTTAAAAGAAAGTGATTTATTTATTTAAAACTGACCTAGACCTTTCTCAGAGATTCCAGGCCTGCCTCTGTCATCCTCACCCCATCAAGGGTTCTCCTCTGTTCTCCTCAACCTCTGGCCACACCAATGAGAGAAAGTAATTTCTTTCTTAAAAACTGACCATTTGAAAATGTTCTCCAATGCAGTCATTTCCAGCTATTGAGGATAGTTATTGAGTCTTTAATGGTTTTGTTCACAATTAGTTTGTAAAAACTACTTCTGTACAATAATTGCTAAAACAGCTTAGATCAGGCAATTTACACTGGAAAGTTGCTAAGTTCTCCTAGTTTCTTCTACTGTAATCAAAGTGACTGAAAGTTTAAGGACATTGAAGATTTTAGAAGACTTATTTTCCAGATAAGGAATCTTTGTTACCTTTCATCTGAAGTTCAATGTTTGACTTTTTACTCTGTGTGGATTAAAAAGCAACTTATAAATTAATCTATATGAACTGGTTAAATGAAACCTACACATCAGTGATAAAAATAAAAGAAATTGTACTGATTCACAGGCCAAACTACTTGATGCTCCCAATGGCAGACCACTGACTAGGGAATATTCTGAGCATACATCTCTATTCACAGATGTGTATACCTTACACTTGACCTGACCGGTCAGTGACTACTAAATAAGGGCATATTTCTTTTTTATAGTGAAATGTTTTGGATTATGTCATCATAAGCAAATTGCTAGAAATTAGTCTCCTTTAAAATCCTCCCACCCTAGACCTCTCTGAGAGATTCCATGTCCCGCCTCTCTCATCCTCACCCAATCGAGAGCTCTCCTCTCACCTCCCTGATCTCTGGCCACACCAATGTGAGGCCACAGTGCTCCTGGAAGAAGATCCCTCCTACCTGTCACTCATGGTACGATTTCACCTGAGCATAAGTGAGATCAAGGTCTAACTTTTAATAAAGTCCTCTTTAAGGACTGTGGATAATGGAGGAGGACAGACAACCTGTGGTGTAACTCACAGCTGCTGGCCACGACCAGACCTGTTAAAGTCTCTTTTCAAGTCTCTTTGTCCACCAAGCCAAAGTAAGGGCACTCCCCAGTCCCAGAGTGCTACAGTCCCTTCCAAGACTCAGAATACAGGACAGAGAGATACAGAGAGAGAGAGAGAGAGAGAGAGAGAGAGACAGAGAGACAGAGAGAGAGAAAGAGATGAGAGAGAGAAGAGAAAAGAAAAGAAAAAGTGACAGAAAGAGAGAGGGAGAGGGAGAGAGAGAGAGAGAGAGAAGAGCATGCATTCCTAATACCTGGGACTGCCGATGAGAACCTTCAGTTCTGTCTCAAAATTAGTATCTCTCATTGTAGAAGGAAAAGGAAAACACTGGTTTGAAACCCGGAGCCAGAAATCCTTACATGAATACAACTGTTTTGGGTTAGCAAAACATATCAGTGCACTATTTAACAGTTTTTTAAAAATTATTTTCATTTAAAAAGACAGGTCTAAGGCCGTGCTTGGTGGCTCACGCCTATAATCCCAGCACTTTGGGAGGCCGAGGTGGGTGAATCACCAGGTCAAGAGATCAGGACCATCCTGGCCAACAGGCTGAAACCCCGTCTCCACTAAAAATACAAAAATTAGTTGGGCGTGGTGGCACGCACCTGTAGTCCCAGCTGCTCAGGAGGCTGAGGCAGGAGAACTGCTTGAACCTGGGAGGCGGAGGTTGCAGTGAGCCAAGATCGCGCCACTGCACTCCAGCCTGGCGCCTGGTGACAGAGCAAGACTCTGTCTCAAAAAAAACAAAGGCAGGTCTAGGATATGATCAGAAAAACAAAATTGGAGGAAGAAGAAATCTAAAATGTTCTGCAGAAGGATGTGGATGGTCTGAAGTAGATTCAGGAGGCCCAGGAAAGGGGCCAAGGTGCAGGTCAACACCACCGCAGAGGTAGAGGGTCTGGCTCACGTGGTGGAAGACCAAGGCCCAAGAAGAAGAGATGCCTGACAAGTCCCTTCCACAGACAACACTGTGTCACTTTTACAAACAGGAATGAAGAAACGTTTTGTTTTGTTGCTTGAAGTGCTGAGATGTAAGCAGCCCCTGCCCCAAGCCTCCCCATAGCGACCCTGCAGGTAATGTCTGTCCTCTCACAGCTCGTAACAATTGTTTCCTCATTCTTTGGAGGAAGTGAGACAGGGTTGTGGCTGGCGTGAAGGGGTGAAGTATGGGAAAGGAACAGTACATGAGGCAGCGAGACACAAGGTAGATGAATAATTCAGTAAGAGGCCCAGAGGGGACACGTAACCTTTCCTTCCTCGTCACAGCCCCCACCTCCAGCAACTTCCAAGACAGAGGAGAGAGACCCTAGGTTTCCCGGAACATAGGATGGAGGTGCAGGTCACTTTAATTTAAATAGATGCTGAGTCAGCAAGCCACAGGACCTGGGCGTTTTTGAAACTCCAGGCCCCAGTCAGGAACATGATCTGGCCTTCTGGTCCTTCTGGAAGAATCTCAGCACAACCATTTCTATTTCTACCATTACACACTCTGAGAAAAGTCATTCGCTATGAATAACCCATCTTTACTTGAAATAATAATTTTAAAAAACACGTCTAACAATCAAGAGAAAGGAATAGAGCTTATAATGAAGAAAAGGTAAACATTTATTCTCCCATTTCACTTTTTTTTCTAAAACCATCTTCCAAGGAGGGTGTATATCACATAGAGGCTATGTAAGATGGTTTGCAATTGCGTGGGCCTCCTGTTTGAAGTGCTGGGATGTAAGCCACGTCTGCCCCTCCTCCAATCCTCCCACAGCAACCCTTCAGGTAAAGTCTTCAGATAAAGAGAATATCAGCCGGGCGCGGTGGCCCACGCCTGTAATCCCAGCACTTTGGGAGGCCGAGGCGGGTGGATCACGAGGTCAAGAGATCGAGACCATCCTGGTCAACATGGTGAAACCCCATCTCTACTAAAAATACAAAAATTAGCTGGGCATGGTGGCACGTGCCTGTAGTCCCAGCTACTCGGGAGGCTGAGGCAGGAGAATTGCTTGAACCCAGGAGGCGGAG
>PVKV010023110.1:0-34040 GCA_004027835.1 Alouatta palliata | reverse complement strand
AGCAATTCTCCTGCCTCAGCCTCCCGAGTAGCTGGGACTACAGGCGCGCGCCACCATGCCCAGCTAATTTTTGTATTTTTAGTAGAGACGGGGTTTCACCATGTTGACCAGGATGGTCTCGATCTCTTGACCTCGTGATCCACCCGCCTCGGCCTCCCAAAGTGCTGGGATTACAGGCGTGAGCCACCGCGCCCGGCCGGAATCTTCACATTTTAACAAGCATTTGCTAATTGAAAATTCTTTGGAATAATGTTCATTTCATAGTTTTTTCAATCATTTAGAGTTCTTGTATTGGTCGATTTAGGTTTTTCCCCCTTGTTAATTAACAGGACTTTGTCTTGTATTCTAGATATTAGATCCTTTACTTTGATATGTACATGTCACCTTCCATAAGGCCACTGATCTTTTAAACTTATCTTTACTATCCTTTTAAACAGAAAATTTTAATTTTTTTGTATAACCAAATTTATTGATTTTTATCTTTAAGATTTGTGAATTTTTTTTTTATCTTATTTGGCAAGTCCTTCACAATATACAGCATAATGATGTTTTTCCACAGTGATATTACCAGTATAGTAAAATCCATCATAATCATGTTTTAATCCCTCTAGAGTTAGAAGAATTTTTATTTTTCTCCTTTTGACAAATAAGTTTTCCCCAGAAGTTTGATGATTTATTCTTTTCTTTTGATTTGGGTACTACTTTTCTGTAAATTAAGTTCTTATAAAGTTTTATTCTCAATAATATTTGCCACTCTTCTGATTAAAACCTCCAAAGCTTTCATATAGTTTAAATGACAAACTCCTTAACATGGAATTTATTTCTTTATTTATTCCCAAAATATCTACTGAGCTTCTACTATATGTCAAAACTATCTGTCAGAATTAAATACCGTCTCTGCCTTCATGAATCTTGCTGTCAGGTGTTACTGCTACTGAACAGGTAATTACAAGTGGATGATTATTGGAAAGAGGAAAAATAAGTTGCTATTGGAGTGTTTCAGGTACCTGCAAAAGTCTAGGGATTAGTGCATGTTCTCATTTATAAGTGAGAGCTAAACATTAAGCACACATGAGCAAAGCAGACACTGTGAACTACTAGAACGAAGAGGGAGGGAAGGGATCTCAGGTTGAGAAACTACATATCATGTACTATGCTCACTATCTGGATGATGGGATCCGTACCCCAAACTTCAGCATTACGCAATGTTCCCTTTAACAAACCTGCACATGTACTCCCTGCATCCAAATTAAAAGTTGAAGTTTAAATAATAATGATAAGTAAATAAAAATAAAAATATGGGAATAAGCCATTAAAAATCAAGTCTAGGGATTGGGACAAATTGCACTATGTGAATGACCTTTCCCCTAAGAAGGCAACATGAAAGCAGAACGTGGCCAAATGAGGAGCAGAAGACCCATGAAGCAGGTTTCAAGCAAAGGAAATACTATGTTGAAGGTCCTAGAATGCATAGAGATTGTGGCTTCCCCTAGACAATGGGTCACTTCTCCAGTATATGTGAGGCAAAGAAAATGTCAGAGGTCAGATTCAGATTGCTAAGAAGTGTCAGATTCAGCAGGTCTTTGAACCCTTACAAAGACCTTCCCCATCTGCACAATAGCTGAGCTTTATTTCTTTTACTTTCCTTAACATTTTTGCTATTCTCAAAATGTATCATGTATATTTATGTCCTTGCATATTTCAACCTGATCTGTCTGGTTGTGTTACCCTCTTACTTCTCCCCATCTCCAGTAAAATCCCACCATGTCCATCTTTATTTAATTCAGCCTTTACGTTAGTCCTTAAGCTTGTCATTCTTTTGTCAGTCTAAACGATGTCTCGGATAGCAGAACGCATAGCTGTCACCTCCATTAATGTGTGCTTAGACCCATTTCTTATTCACATATTACCCAAACGCTATGTTGTATGTAAGTACATTTTCTCACATTTCTGAGATAACTGCATAAATCATGGAATGGCCGGAAGGATTGAATGAGACTATTGATGTAAAACACTTGGCATGGTGTCTGGTACATAACACACTTTCAATAAAGTTCATTAATTTTATGATAATTGCCATGTTTGTTACTAGTACCATCATCATCATCCTGCATTTTCAAGAGGCTTCTCTCAAATCTTTTACTTCTTAGAAGATATATATCCCAGGAACTATTTTTATCTGTATGTACTTTTCTTTTTTATTTGTTATGCTTTGTTTCCTTCATCTTTTCTGGGTTGGAGAACAAGAGCCTAGTGCTGAATACAGGGTTTGTGACAAGGTCGGAAGAACATTTGGTCTGGCTAAAGTGTGGAAAGAGGTAAAACCATATTCAAGCCATTCTGAATCCTTCACTTTCTCTAACCTTCTTATGTACACCAAAACTCCCCAAGAAAAGAAAACGTATAGCATTTGTCTGCATTATTTACCTATAAGAGATATTCATCTAGACATTTGTGAATTAAAAAAGTAATATGGACCTGAAGGATGCCTTCTTCCCCAAGGGCTCTGGTCTTAGTACTTCAGGTGGGCTTCAGATCTATGAAACCATGGCTCAGGAGACATCAGGCTTTCCAGTTTCAAACAAAAGTTCACCACAATTGAGGTCAAATGCTTGAATTATGCTTCATGCTCATCTAATATTTTCTTAATACATGTCTGTCTGGTTATATGTTCCTTGCTTAGGAAAATCCATATTTGTTTTGCCATTTGATTTTTTGTAGTAGCTGACAGCATTCATTTTAAGTACTAAATTATAAGAATGTATGAAATTATAGAGATTAATTCATAAAAAAGTTTAATGTTGAATCTCTTTAAAAATAAGCTTAAATGTGATTAATATCCAGCTCTTGATAAATTGGTATGGTAATAATGAATACATTAAGTATAACAATGATAATTCTGAGATCATAGAACATAAATAATGTTATCAGATATTTTCATCCCATGTCATTAATTATCTCTGATAAACAGATATTAATTACTATTAGTTATAAATCACTGTTAAATTCAACCCACTATGTATTTATAGTTTAGTTTCTAAAGAAAGCTATATAGATAACAATCAACCATATGCATCCATTGTTTTATTTTATTTTATTTTATTTTATTTTATTTTATTTTATTTTACTTTAAGTTTTGGGATACATGTGCAGGACATGCAGGTTTATTACATGGGTATACATTTGCCATGGTGGTTTGCTGCACCCATCAACCTGTCATTTAGGTTTTAAGCCCTGCATGCATTAAGTATTTTAACACACTCTTCACTGTCCTCCATTTCTATTTCCTCTGCTCAGTGATAAATTGATTGCTGCTCAGTTCAGACACAGAATTGAGCACCAAGGGACTCTGACTACAAAGTGATGTTAGAAGGTCAGCATGAATCATAGCAGCTAATTTAGATCTCCATACATGAAAAAAGATGAAAGAGACAACCTGCCCATAATTTTCATATTATAGCAGAGGGAAGAAATAACAAATATAGACAAGGATTTGATGTTATGCCAAGCATTTATTTTTCCAATCCATGAAAGTTCATATAAGCATAAGTTATCATTTTATGTTGCCATGGCAGTCTTTAAAGCGCTACATGCAAAATGTGCTGCCAAGCCGTACACAAGAGAACTGAACTTGCATCTTGAGACAGAGAAAGTAGAAAATGTGGCAGTTGGCTAAAATAAGGAGTTTATAAGGTGAAATACAAAAACATAAATTTGGGACATTAGAGGCTTACACATTTAACAAAATTTATACACTCTTAATGTTAAAAGCAAGGAACTAAAGACAGAATCCATTTCACTAACATTATTTATATACCACACTTGAAGGAATATATATGCTTTAATAGTCAAAAGAATACTTGAGCTAAAGTCGAATATGAAAACCAGAGGACATAGACTAATGATAGAATGAGTGCTCAGAGAATATGAATATTTGTCTTTTAGAATGGGAGCAGTCACCCTGCAAAGTAAATGACTAAGAGAAGCAATTAGTATAAAGGGTTTTTAAATGTTGTTAAATTATCATATAATTTGAAAGAGTCATAAAAGTTCCATCATTATAAGGACTGCATACAGCACTTACATATTTTCAATGCACTTTATGATCATTGACTAGTAATTAGCAGACAAACTTTCTTACTCCAGAGAAATAAATGAAAATGCATTTTTCTGCTTTCCTTACCATATAAAATCTCCTATGAAACTTCACCTAACTTGTAGTGGATTTAATTCTTTGTTTTTCTCAGTATCTAGCAGAGGTTTAAGCCTTTATGATTTGTACCAGTGTATTTACAGAGTGATTTAAAACATCCTTAAGAAGTTAGTATTCAAACATCATTAAGTATTTAATACTGGAGGGATGCTAAAAGTTAGCTCCTGTTCCATGAGAATAGCGTTAAAGAACACAACAAAAACTTATTAAAACTGCAGAACTGGAGCAGTAGAAAAGTAAGAGAATCAGAAATTGAAATCATTGTCTCAAGGCAAGCTATGACTAATGAAAATGTACTACTACTGATCATTGCCTTGCATATAAACTGCTTTTATTGACAACCACATAAAATCCCCAGAGGAGGTATGAAAAGTTACAGGAAGGAAAGAAAGCAACAAAACATTAAATCTTAAAGTAATCATTTCAAGTATTATTACATTAATTTACAGATGAAGAAATTGAAACTAAGAAGGGTTAATTTAACAGTCCAAAGAAAGAGTAAACGAATGTCAGAACAAGGATTCCAAGTCTATCTGATTCAAAATGGCTTCATCTTTTTGTCCTGTTTTCACTGCATCATCTCTGCCACTTCATTACATGCATGACCAGGGGCCAAAGCTGGGTTCCGTTCTGAGAATTCTGTCCTCTAAAGAATAGATAATGTACCCAAGTTCCTGCAATGTGAGATTTGATACTAATGTTTTCCACAGTGGGTGTAACAATGGGATAAAGAGGGAAAATGAAAGTTACATTGCTGTTGAAAATGCTGCTTTGTGGCAAAGCATAGTGGTTTTACAAGTGTGTCTTGTGTATCTATACAAACAGTTTCAGGGACATAAGGAAATAAAAAACTGAGATATGATGTGATGCTTTGGAAATGACTAGGCAGCTGCCATGAGTAATTCACAAGTGTTAATTCTTGACATTCCTCAAACATAACTGAACTATTGTTGTTATCTTGAGGGATACTCTGATGGATTGTTCAGTGCCCCAATTTCTATAACTATCCCTTCTCAGTGTATTGAAAGCTGCTAAGCATTAGAATCAACTGAACTGACTTTATCTTTTTATCACACTATATCAAATTGAATTCTTTGAGATTCTTATTCTCCAAACAGTAAAAGGAATAAATATAAACTGTATCTGACAAGTTAAGAAAAGATAGAGATCAATAGCTTGTTAAAATGATTTTGATGGAAGCTATTATTATGAAATAAAAATTTTTGTAGAATAATGTAGGTATGCTGCTATCACGAAACAGTTTTTTATGTATTCTCATCCTTTAAAGAAGATATAGCAACATGTATTAATTTAAATTCAATAATATTCACTATTAAAGTTATATCTAGATGGAAATTTAAAATATTCAAAACTGGTTAACAAGTAGGTTAAGAAAAATGACCTAATTTTAAGAAAAAAAATATAGTTACTACCTCGTTCTTTTAAATGGTTAGTTCAAATTATTTATAATTTCAAGAGAAATATTTAAATTCATGATACAAAACATAATATTTTGCAATGTCCTTAAGTATTTGTCCTAAATTTGATATCATATGGTTTTATGTTTATGAAGATTTATTTCAACTATGTCCTAAGTTGGTTTGCTACAGTTTTGCATATGACATCAGTTGAATAGACTCATAAGACTAGCATTTGAATAAAAGACGTTTATAAATGATAGACATTTCCCTAAGTACTTCATTTTATAGCAGTCTTAGAGTTTTAAAGTAGCAAGGTAAGATTATTCACTGAATTCACGCTTTGGTGTGCTCAGAATCATCTGGAGGACTTATTAAAGTTTGGTGGGCCCTACTTACAGAGTTTCTGATATAGTAAGTCTGAAAGAAACATTCAGAGTAAAGGAGAGAGGAACAAATTTGCATCTCTAACAAGTTCCCAGGTAATGTCGATGCTTCTGTTCAGTGATCATACTTCAAGAGCCACTACCATAAAGAAGGCAACTGAAGGTGTTTAGCCACCCTAGTATGAGCACATTCAGAGTATTCTATTTAGTATTTCATGCCAAAATTGTCCACATGGATCACAATAAGACAATTTTAAACTCATTCCAGAAAACATGGTTTTATTTTAATAAATCATTCACAGTGTAATTATTTTATAGCCTTCATAATTAGGTGAAAATATTTCATGAGATAAATATATCATCTAACTACTTCTTTGGGCTACTAGGCAGATTTAAGTTTGCCATGCATATTTGTCATTTTAGGTCATGTGAAGACTATCCAATCTAAGCTAGATCTACTTTGTTTAAATTAAACAATGAGACTAAAATATCAGAATGCATGGAACTAAAAAACCAAGATGTAATTCTCCTAAACATTTAGTCATTATGGAAAAAGATAACAAAACAAGATAAAAAATGAGACAAAAATGACAGTGATTTATGTGTTTCAGTCCTTTCTGATATTTTTTAACCTTACAACCTGGTATATTTTGGTCATCTGTAAACTTTATATGAGTTACTCACATCATTAAACTCCTCTTGGGAGATAAAAATGATGGACAATATAAAACATATTAGATGAAGTCAATAAATAAGCCATTCCATTAAATATATTTGACTATGCCTACCCTGAAGGAACCTAATAAAATAGCACTTTCTTAGCTTTTCTTTGTTGAAACACAAGCTGGTAGCAGATTTGAACATAACTTACATGGTTCATTGTGGGTAAATATTAATTTATAAAGTTTATTGTTTAAACATGTACTATAGTTTTGTTTACAAACTCTAGGGTTATAACTCAATGAATGAAATTGATAAAACAGTGATTCAAGAAAAATATTAAAGAAAAAAAAATACCCTTGACTAAATAAAAGACAAAATATGGGTTAATTACCCAAGAGCCAGACCCAAAACAGAGAAATAATGTTAAGGTCCAGGATATACCTAATATATATATATGTGATGAGTATCATGAGAAATAAATTTTAAAACCCTACACTATTTATGATTAGGAAGCATCTAATAGATTTTCTTTTTATCTCTGCTTTACTCTCTTCCTTCTAATTTTGATAATTTTGATGGTTTGAAGTTGTAGTTATGAATTAATTTCATAATAATCAGCTAGTATCCTTTACATATGGTCTTGTAGTATAAAACAATGATTTACAGTGACTTTATTGACCATCTGGCAACCTCGGTGCAGATGGCCAGGATTCACTGGACAAATATTGTATCCCTAATTTGGGGTGGGCCATAAGGAGATTACCCATGGATAATTACTAATTCCCAATCATTTGCTTGGGCCGTATGGGAGTACATTCAACTATGAAAAGCACCAAACTGTTCCACTTCATATAATAAGAAGAGCAGATAATCAATGACTTAAAATAAATGCTAATGATTGTTCTGTATACAGATCTGTAGCTGGCACTTGAAAAATGTATGCAAATACAGTTTAAAAAATTTACATTATGACAAGCCCAGAAATATTAGAGGGTAAATTTAATGTCTCTAATAACAGAGCGGCCTATCAAACCAGGAAAAATAAAATAAAATCACTCCTACAACATTAGACACAAGACAATGAAATACATTGATTTCTGAGGGACAGAAAAAAAATTAGGTGAACTCTACAAACGCCCCCTGATATTTTACCAAAAACATGTTATGTGGATAAAAAAAAATCACATGAAAAGTGCTCAAGATCATTAGTTATTAGAAAAATGCAAATTAAAATCAGAATTAGGTAGCTCTACATATCTACTTAAATGTCTAAAACTAAAAAGACTGAGCCTGTAGAATGTTAGGGGGGATATGGAGCACCTAACATGCTTATATACTAGTGAAGTGGATAAACGTATACCCACCACAGGGCGCAGCCATTCCTATCTTAGAGAAGATCAATATATATTTCCATGAAAAGATTTCTATGCAAATGGTCATAGAAGCTTTGTCTGAAGTAGCTAAAAACTGGAAACAATTGAAATGTCCGCCCACAGGATTACAGAATATCTACATAATGGGCTCTGAGGCAGCAACCTCAGAGTAAAGAGACAAAAATAATAATAATAATAATAATAGAAAAAAACACGAGAGTTAATGTTCAGTAATAAGAGAAACTAGGGACACACGCAGCACTGCAATGTGGATGGGTATTAAGAATTTATGCTGAACAGAAGAAGCTGGATAAGAAAAAATATATTCCTTTGTCATAAAATTTTAGAAACATAAATTATTCTATAGTGAACTGGATCATTGGTTTCCTGTGGAAGGTAGAGACACAAAAGGTCAAAAGAACAAGATTAAGCACAGAGAAATTTTGGGTGGCGATGGATAGGTTTATTTTCTTGATTATGGTGATGAATTATCACCATATGTAAAAATATGTGATATACTTTAATCACATACTGTACATTATGGTTCAATTATACCTCAATAAAACTGTAATAAAAATAAGCGAATAATTATGTATACAAGAGGTTGCAAGATGTGATCTATCTATATTGGAAAATGTCAACTAGAGTGTGGTGGGGAGGAGAAGTTGTAGGAATCCAAAGTGTTGCAACCATAGATCAGAATGTGAGATCCTGGTAACCTTTGGTATTGCAGAGCACAAAAAAAGCATCTACTAAGTAACTACACTGTTGAATTCATAAAAAAACTGCTTTATGATTGTGAATGCAAAAGTAAGTTTTCAAAAATAAGTCATATTATATAATTTGAAGGCTTTTACAGGGAAAAGAATTAGCAATAACGGGAAAGTTAATAACACGATATTAGGTCAAAATTGCACTTTAATTTTTTGGTATGACATGTCATACAATCCAAGCAATGTTAAAAAGAGAGATGTCTGAGAAGTTGCAATGTCCAGCTGTCACACTCACAAATATCTATCCACTTTGGTTGCTTCAACATATTGGATTTAATGTGTAACTGCTGAAATTGTGCCATTTGTTAAATGGCGTTAGTCACAGTGAGTTTGGCTTCTCTGATGAGCTTGGGGGCCCTAAAGCCTTAGTCTTTGAAAGGTTTATAAACAAACATTTTATTTCTTTTAGGAACAATTTATGGTATATTGGACATTGAGGGAAAACAGCAAAAAATTCTAATATAAGATGGTTTGATTATGGCCTAAAATTACTTTAAATGTGCTGCAGGGATCATAACTCATAAGACTAATTAACAGCATTATTAGCATTATTAATTGAAAGACATTGATATGCTTTAGGAGTTTGTAACAGCTGGGCTAGAACATTTAGGGGATAACAATGATCTTGAACCCACCAAGCTTAAATAAATTGGGATATATATAAATAAAATTTGAAGCCAATCTAATTAGGATCAAATGCAATGGTGCAATTATATGTTATAATGAGACAGAGCCCATGGAGTTGAAAAATAAACAACTTCCATGAAAAATACAGCAAATGAATAGCAATGTCAAAGGAGAAGCTGAGAAGAAAGTAACATATTATGCTTGGTCATCTTAGGCTCAGGTAAGAGAATATGTCATTATTTTAGTAGTATGTGATGACTGACTCAGAACTCTTTTTAATTTCACTTCATATAAAAATCAAACAAGGATACATAGTTCATTAAAGAGTATAGCAAACACAAATTAAAAAAAAAACTTTTAAAGCAATATAGGATGCAACTTTTCTAAATGATATGTAGAATTAACTAGGAAATATTTCTAATATTGCCCCAAAAAAGGGAATAAAACATACATTGTTTTCAAAATATTATATCATCCTTTTAAGAAACTGGGATGTTCGTGACTTTAAAATAATTCTGTTATAGGATAGAAAAGTAAGACTCTCAACGTCCTAAACTACAACAATAAAAAGTTATTATCATCAATACAGAAGAGTGAGTCCAGACTGTTGAGATGAGCAGGGACCTGTTTGACTCTGTGGGGCAATGGCTGCGGACCAGCTTATTGCTGCTTGCACTTCCTACCACACAGAACTCTGAAACAAAAACACTTGTAGTTTAGTTTATTGGTCGTCACTTAATATTATTCTGGATATAAAAACTGTTTTAATTGCACTGTAAATATTATTTCAAGATAACACCAAGTTTTCTCTGCAGTTTAAAAAATGTACCTTGAAATTGTAAATATTTTCTGCATATTTTATGAAATAACGAATTAACCAAAAAGTGTCAAGGAAAGAGGGCCCACTCTTTGTCTAACTGCTTTTTTCAACATATATTTTTGAGTCAGTGGACTTTAGAGTAGAAAAGTAGAGTATTTTCTAATGCCAGATCTTATTGTATAGCACTCTGAGCTATGCAACATTTTCAGTAATTCTTAACTTTGAATTCACATCAGTAGGCTTATTGTTAACTTCTAACATCTCTTTCTCAAAAACTCAGATCAATAATTGGACTCATCTTCTTTTTAATATGACAATGGTCTTACTTTCTGGTGGTGGTATTGATCTTAAACACTCTTTCCAGTTTATGTGACAGTCCACAAAGGTTACAGTATACACAGAACCAATATTTTTTCTCTTTGTAGGCACTACAGCTAAGTCAAGTGCGAATTCATGTTCTGGATATAAGCGGTTTCATCCAAGTGTTAGAAATATATATCCTAGTTTACAAATGCGATTGCTTTTGTTCTTCCACGTTGTATAGCATCAATATGAGGTGTCATTTAAAAGGGGTTTTTGACAAATAGTCTTGCAAATGGCTCATTTCTGCTGGTTCACAGGTTTCTCAGCAGTGGTGCTTCCTGTTTCCATTCTGGCTATGAGGAATGCCGCTTTAAATTGTGTCTTTGTAATTTTGTCTACTTTTCTACCTTTTAATGTTAAATGATTAATATATGCAGGAAAGGTTTGTTATTGTGCTTCTGGAGAAAAAAGATATTGATTCATCCAAGAGATTAACGCATTCTACAAATCATGTTAAAGAATTCATGGCTCATGTGACTTTTGATAGAGTTTCATATTGTGCACCTCTGTGGAAACTAGAGCTCTGTGGATTGCAACGCTAATATAATGCAATTTTTACTATTCACGAAGCTTCCTTCTTTTTTTAATGCTACTTTTTGAAAAAGCATCTTTTCATTAATTAGTACAGCCACAGAATCACCTGTTCAAGAACATACAGATTCCCTTTCTGTACTGGTACTAGACCCTAATTATTTGCATTAATAATGGTATTTTTAGTTATAATTATTATGTTAAGAACATTACTACATTTATGCTTCAATAACCTTTTTTTTCTAGTAATTCAATCAGCATTTTGGAGATTTAATAGAACACAATAGTAATGATTAAGATGCAAATGTAATAAAGATAAAAAAGATAATGACAGAAAAAGATATAAAGTTACATTTACAAACTACCCTCTGCTAATTTAATATCAGCCAAGATAAACTCAACAAGGTACGCCATATAGCACAAAGTAATATTTTTTTAAATGTAGTGAGGTTTGCATAAAAACTTATAATAAACCCTTTTTTTCATTTTGTAAAATGAATGTGCATTTTTATTTCAAACTGTTCTCCCCTCTAAGTCACAAAACTGACCAAAGACCAACAGGTTTTGGGAAAACCTGCCCCAGTGACTTGTTGACTCAGTATTAAAAATCCAACCTTCTAATTATTTTAAAAACTATTTTAAAGAAAAGATTATTACATTCCACCGACATTCCCAAGCTATATTAAACCTATATTCCAAAAAGATTTTTCACTTTTCACATTAATAAAAATTTTCACACTTATTTGGTGTTTCAATAAAGAATTTCACTCAATTGTCATGCCAAATACTCTTTTGCCTCATTTAGCTGAAGATTGTGACACATAACTAAGAATAAAATAGAAACAAATAACGAAATGTAGGGCCCAGAAGAAAAAAAAGGAGGCAAATTTAATATAAATACAGAGTTTATTCAGGCCAAGCTTGAGGATTGCAACTGGATAGCATAGATGCAAGTCTCCCTGAATATATACTCTGATTAGCAGCAGTTACAAGTAGGTTTTTTTGTTTTTGTTTTTGTTTTTTTTGAGATGGAGTTTCACTCCTGTCGCCCAGGCTGGAGTGCAATGGCGTGGTCTAGCCTCATCACAACCTCTGACTCCCAGATTCAAGCAATTCTCTTGCCTCAGCCTCCAGAGTAGCTGGGATTACAGGCATGCACCACAACGCCTGGCTAATTTTGTATTTTTAGTAAAGACGGGGTTTCTCCATGTTGTTCAGGCTGGTCTCAAACTCCCAACCTCTGGTGATCTGCCCTTCTTGGCCTCCCAAAGTGCTGGGATCACAGGCATAGACACCGCGCCCGGCCTACAAGTAGGTTTTTAAGGAAATAGAAGAGGCAGTTCTGAAGTTTACATTAAACTTCAAGAATTTACATTAAAGAATTTACATTAAAATAACAGAAACTGGCCAGGCATGGTGGTTCATGCCTGTAATCCCAGCACTCTGGGAGGCCAAGATGGGTGGATCATTTGAGGTCCAGGAGTTCAAGACCAGCCTGGGCAACATGGTGAAACCCCATCTCCACAAAAAAATACAAACATTAGCTGGGCATGGTGGCACACATCTGTAGTCCCAGCTACTTGGGAGGCTAAGGCAAGAAAATCAAGAATTTCTTGAACCCAAGAGGCAGAAGTTGCAGTGAGCCGTGATTGTGTCACTGCACTCTAGCCAAGGCAACAGAACAAGACTCTGTCACAAAAAGGAAACAGAACCATAAACTATTAATTGTTTATACATTGTACTTTATTATCACAAATTCCAGGAATGTGAAGATAATGCATAAAGCAGCTAGTCAAGAACAAAGTGGCTTTAAACAACTGCCCCTAGGCGTGGGGGCCATGCCATTAGAGGGACTGCAGTTCCGTACTCCTTTCACTCTGGGCCTGATAAATTTTGCATGCCTCACATAGCTCAAACTGCTCTGGGTTATCTTCCTTTTCTCAGAAACCTGATGGAAATTTAAACATCTAAGAACATCTACGAAACTTACAACTGAAGGTACAGTTGTATAAGATTATTAGTTTTTTCCCCCACTCTTTTTCCTGGGGCATACTTTGCTTATTCTTTTTCTTTTGTTTTAAAGGCCAATGTCAGAGTTTTGAAATGTTTTTGATATAAAAAGCTAGTAACGTAATCCATCCGATTATGTCTTGGAGACATTGGATTACAATAATGTCTAATGGAAATAGAACAGTATGAACTTCAAAGAAGCTCAAGGAAAAAAATATGAAAATTAACAAATTAAAACAAAAAAGTTGATAGACGAGGCAAATGTAGCCTGTAGAAGTTAAGTATCATTTCTGTGCCAGTGAGAAAGGAAGGCATTCTGCCTTTTTCTGGTTACACAAGCTTATGATCTGCGGTGGTATAGAGGAAAGCGTATTTGTAAAAGTGAATCTGGAGTGAGCTCATCTGACACCAGGTTTAATAAGCTTCTGGCTTGGAGCCAAGGGAACTGAAGTACAATAATAAAGTCAATGGCAGTGGTGTTTAGTATACTAGGACAAATCACCACTTTGCCACTGATTGGGGGAAATAACAACAAAGTTTGTTTCACAATCAAATAAATACTAATGGGGGAGAAGGAAAGAAGAATGTAGTTTAAAACTTAGTGTTTTGTTTATTTAAAAAAAAAAAGCCAAACTATAAAATGTTAGAGTAGATTAATTCTGAGCCAGATGTGAGGACCATGACCCATGACACGACTTCAGGAGGTCCAGAGAACATGACCCCAAGGTGGTTGGATTACAGCTTGATTTTACACAATTTAGGGAGACAGAAATTACAGACAAAGACATAAATCAAGACATGCAAGGTATGCATTAGTTCAGCACAGAAATCTGAGATATATCAAAGCTCAGAAAGGTGGGACATCTGAAAGTCCAGAGAGGTGGGACATCTCAAAGTAAGGTAGATGCTTACAGGTCATAGGTGGATTCGAATATTTTCTGATTGGCCTGATTGAAAGAGTTAAGTTATTATATAAACACTTGGTATCAATAGAAGGAGAGTCTGGGTAAAGATAAGGAATTGTGGAGACCAGGGTTCTTATTGTAAGTCTCAGAAGTGGCTGCCCTTAGAGATGATCGATGGTAAATATTTCCAACTTAGACGTTGAAAAGCTGCTAAACTCTCAGTTAATAGTTTTATTATTAAGATGGCCTGCAAGGAGAAAGATGTAGCTATTTTAATAAAGATGTTTTCCAGATGTAAACAGCCATTTCAAAATGTGACAAACAAATACATTTTGAGATAAAATATTTTGATTTCCTTCTTTATCTGCCATGTGATGTTATACCAGAATCAGGTTGGAGTGATTGCTACAAAGAGTTTGCTCTGTCAGTTTTAAGATTCTGTTTAAATGTGAATGCTGGTCAGCTGTGTCTAAACTTCAAAAGGGAGAGGGGGTACAATGAGGTATGTTGAAGCTCCACCTATCCATCTTGACCTGAACTAGTTTTTCAGATTTCTTTGGAATTGGCTTGGTGGTTGAGAAGGGTGTCCATTCAGTTGTATGGGAGGACTTCAATTTTATTTTTGGCTTATTGGCTTTTAAGTAAATTTAATTGCTTACATTCTTAATGGTAGTTTAGTATGTAGAATCTTTTTTCTCTGGATGGTGTTGGGGCTCAGACCAGATTTTTACAAATTACTGTTGTTTATATTAGTATTTATATCATATTATGATTATTATAATTCCTGGGATTCCCTTTGTCTGCTTTCAAAGAAAATCATTAAGTGAAACATTTTTCAGTTCATTTTTGTCATCAGAGGCTATGTCTCAAAAAAAAAGTTTGAATAATATTTTAAGTCAAAATATTTAGTCTATGGGGGAAAAAAGAGAGTAACTGTCAAAAGCTATAGCACAACCCTTACCCCACCCGATGCTACAGGAAAACTTACCTATTCAGAACATACACAACTAATAGTCACAGTTGAGCACCAGAATATTTGAAACTTTAGAAGTTTCAGATTCATTAATGTTCTTAAAAACGTAGGCCAGCTGTGGTGGCTCACGCCTATAATCCCAGCACTTTGGGAGACTGAGGCAGACAGATCACCTGAGGTCAGGAATTCAAAACCAGCCTGGCCAACCTGGTGAAACCTCGTCTCTAATAAAAATTCAAAAATCAGCTGAGCATGGTTGTGCAGGCTTGTAATCACAGCTACTTAGGAGGCTGAGGCAGGAGAATCACCTGAACCCAGAGGTGAAAGTTGCAGCCAGCCGAGTTTGTGCTATTGCACTCCAGCCTAGGCCACAGAGAGACCTCTCAAAAAAACAAAACAAAACAAAAAATTTAAATCCATACTTGATTTTATTAAGAAACTCTTTTTTTCCCCCTTAGAATACTACGTTAATCACTTTAAATGGAAGAGGTAATGAAAAATCTCCCCTAATTGATAGCTGACCATAGCAATAAAATACCATATCGCTATTTCAGAAATCACAACCAATTTAAAAATAATTTCAATCTGATTTGCAAAACTTCCAAAGCCAAATCAAATTTTAAAGCAACATTTTCCTTCTGCCTGTAGTCTACAGGTTGTCCACTTTGACAATATTCTTTCAAATGATGCATTTAGTGACCCCCAAACATGAAAGATACTCAAAATTTCAACTGATATTTTGTAACTTTCTAAAACTTATTTGAAGTTAAACTACTCTTTAAAAAATACATAATACATTAGTGGCTCCATATCACTGTTTCAACAGTCTACCATTTGGTCCATTGTTTCTTTGACATGGCAAATGTTGATATGACTGAGAGGTTATTTTCTCCAATAATACATATCAGTTTTTGAACCACTAAATTGTTTCCAGTGCTAGGACATATTTTTAACCTAGTACAATTATATATAAACTATGATCATAAAAATAAGAATCATAAAAATACCAAAGCTGGGAACACTCATTCTATTTCATAGAATGAAGTAATGGCAGTTTCAAAAATCAAGAAAGAAAAAAAAAATTATATCAAGTTCTAAATTACAGCATAGAATCTAAAAAATAAGGACTCTTCTGTTACTGTGTGCCATTTTTATCTTTCTTGCGTCAAGACACAGTATTCTTCAAGGCAAGTACGAAGATTTTGAATGCTGGTCCACATGCTAGTTGAGAAAACCCTTTTCATTTGCAATCCATTATTTTTGAAAGCTAAGAGCGCATACCCCGAGGCATGGCTTGTGCAAAGGTATGGAGGAGAAGGAAATAGTAATTCAGCATAAGTAAATAATTGTTTCTGATGGTTGCTAATGTGCCAATCATGTATTACTAACATTTTAAACACATTAATACATTGATTCTAATAATAGTACAGGATTAATAATAGAAGTATTTGTTTCTTGAAAGCACATGACAGCAAAGAAGTCTCAGAAACAGCAGATTTCAATATTTAAACTTCTCATCTCTACTTGACTAGTTCTCTTTGTTCCTAAATTGATGCTAATTTTTAATCCTATTTTGCTTAGATGTAACCTTTATTACTCCCTTAAGTGGCGTTGATTTTTATCCTTTAGCTATTCATTTCCTTCTGCTTATAAAATTATGTTTTAAGGCCTTATTTGATTATAGCTAGTGACCCAAAAGGCCTTCAAGTTCTCCTCCGTTGGCCTGCAATTCAGACAGACTTTTTCCTGTGAATATACTAGACCTCTGATTTCTCTTTTCTTAGAACATTTACTGTAGAAAACTTGTCATTGTTAATCCTTTCTCTACTCCTTTGAGATGTAAATCATTTTAAAAACTTCTTTCTAGTTATACAACCTAGGAATGTCTTTCTCAAGGACCTGGGAGCCATTCCTTTGAAATGTAAGCATCAAGGAAGACAGTGCCCTACCTCCCAGTCTCCGTGGGAGGGTAGGGTCTTAACTTCACTGGGCACTTTGCCCCAAGTTGTAAAAGCTACTTCCTCTCATAAAGATAAGAGGAGAAAGTTTACTTTCCTTAAGGTAAAGTCAATTAGCAAACATAGAAGACCTATGATCTTCCCACTCCAGCTCATAAAAATTCTGAAGCTTTCCAGCCCGTTGTTTCAGGGGAGTTGAATGCAAACTGAGTTCTGGTCTCTCTCTTCCTTTGCAAATAGCCTTGAATAAATTCTTGCTTGCCTGTTTAACTGCCTGGTGCCATTTTTGCTTTGACCACAGTATTTCATAATAAGTTTGCATGTGATCGCTATGTTTAATTTTAAAAGTACTTCTGCAGGTACAATCTAAATCGCATCTTCTCCACAACTTGTAATCGGGTAAGAACGTTCTTTAAAGTACTGACTTTTAAATGTTATTTTGCTTGACCAAGAACACAAATAAAACTATGACTACTATTTATTCATTTCTTCCCACTTCCATAGGTAAGTCTATTGCCTACATTAAATTAATTCCCATAACTATCCCATAATACAGGAATTGAGCTGCTTCAGCAGGAAAATTGAGGCCCTTAAATGATGCCAAACCTCAGCCCTGTTGAAGCAGCAAAAAGATTTTGAGAAGTGTTTTGGGAAAATGATATGCAGACTTTTGCTTTTTATATATCAGTAATCTCAAAGGAGATAGATCAGAATAGTGTTGTCAGTTCTCTTCCATGGAAGGACAATTATAAAACAACAACTGTTATACAATTGGCTTTATAAAGGCAAAATTACTTTGAAACCTAAAGTTAAAAAGAATGTAATTTGAGAGTTAGGATAGCTCTTTAAATTAATTAAATTTAAATTTCTATAGGAAATCATCTATCTCATTGTTCTTATAGTCTAATTTGGAAACCATTATTTTAGAATGCATAATAATATTAAATCTTGGAATGAGAACTATAGAAGTTATGCTGGAAAGTATCAGAGAGAAAGTGATGGAGTATGGATCAATGAAGGCATGAATATAAGCATTTAAGACAGGTGGCTTGATTTGCTTACCTATGGAATGATAAACTGATTACACAGATCTGCGTTGGGTAGGATTGAAGTTGTTTCAGTGCTTGGAAAGACCTGAGATCCCCTGTCTAGATCAATATGAATTTTGCACTAACTGAAAAAGGTGATGTCTTCTCAGAAGTCCTAAGGACAGTAGTGCTTCGTAAGCCTTTAAGTGAAGAGAAAGGTGGCCCGTCCTCCAGGTGGAGGCAGCCCTGGGACAGGGCACATGCTTGGCTAGGAAAGAACAGGCTGGATCTCAATCTACACTCCCTGTTATTGCTGAATGCTATTATAAATTTCATAAACTCTGTTTTCCTCTGTGGAGGCTCTGAGGTCCCAGACAGTGTTTACGTTTTGTTCTCTCTAGCTGATTCATGCATGTACTCAGCATTCTAGATAGGATAATAGTGTAAATGTGACCTACATAATTATCCATCATGAAGAAATCAGTTTTTAAGCGGAAAAAGGCAAAAGATCCAAAAATTTAGGAGAATAAGGCCTTTATTTTTCCTTTGGGTCTTTGGCCTGACAGCTTGCCCTGTATATTTTGGACTGGCTAGCCTCCACAAACATGACAGCAAATTCCTTAAAATTTCCCTCTGTCTTGCTCTCTCTCTACACACACACACATACGTTCTTATATGTGTGTGCATATGTTACATACATGTATGTGTGTTATATGTGTATATGGTTATAGGTATATATGTATGTGTGTATACATACACATGTATACACACATTAGTTGTATCTTGTTACATGAGTATTATACATGCACACATATACACTCATGTTACATGTATCATGTTACATGAATAAATGTGCATACACATATATGCACATGTTATATGTGCCATGTTACATGAATGGTATACATATGGACATAGCATATATACACATGCTACATGCATGTAGCATGCATGTATATATGCTATGAACATATGTATATGTAATATATGTGTGTAACCTTATGTAAACATACATATATGTAATCTTATATATGTATGCATAGCATGTATGTATGTATACATACACATATATACATGTATATAACATGTGCATATATGCTATGTACAATGTATAAGTTAAGATTTAATTAAGTGCCCTGAATTTTATCTGGCTATCCTATTTTGAAGGAAAGTCACAGGAAGTGTAGAACAAACCTAATATGACAGATTGATTTCAATAATGTATCTAAAGATGCTTAATTTATCGACTAATTTGTATTTTCTTTATGACAAGCAAACACATTGAGAGCTTATTTTAGAACAAACTATGCATGTCCAATGTCATAGATGCCCAATGTCATTGGTACTAAGGAAAAAGCAAATTAAAATTATAATCACAATGAGATACCACTACACATATAGTGAGAAGGTTAAATGGACTAATCACACTAAGTATTGATAGAGAAACTTGAACTCTCACATACTGCTGGAGGGAATGAAAAATGGTACAAGTTCAGAGAAGTTTTCCAGTTTCTTAACCTACTTAATAAATGCCTACTATGTTATACAAACCTTTGTACAAGAATACCAAATTCTATGTATACACAAACTATTACGTACAAATGGCCGTAAAACTTTATTGGTAATAACCAAAACTGAAAACAATTCAAATGTCCCTCCAGAGGTAAATGAATAAATGAAGATTAGTATATTTATTAATGAAATAGTAGTGAGCAGAAAAAAAAATGAACTATTGATTCAGCATCAACAAATCTCAAACGATTGCCCTGATTGAGAGAAAACAGATTTTAAAAGATTATTTACAGTATAATACAATTTACGTAACATTCTAGTGACTATTCTATAGTAGTAGAAATATCAGTGGTTTCCTGTAAAGGGTATGGGTAAGGGACAAGGGAAAAAGAATTGTATTTAACATGAACACTTAGCCAATCAATTTCTCTGTAGGCACTAGTTTCACCACACCCCATACATTTTGAAATGTTAGGTCTTTGTCACTTATTTTAAAAGATTTTATAAATTCTTTTGTAAATTTTAAAGTTCTATGATTTATTTAGTAGTATTTCCAATGTTTTGGGGCTTTTAAAATTATCTTCTCTTTTTTATTTCTAACTTAATATTATTATGGTCAGATAGCATAGCCTATAAGATTTCACTTTTTGAAACACATTAGTCCTTATTTGATGTCAAACTTATCCTCTGTATTGGTGGATATTAAGTGTGAACTTGAAAAATATAGTTTATATTTTCACTTGTTGAGTGTAATTTTCTATAGGTATCATTTAAACTGTTTTGTTTATATTGTTCTTTATATTTATTGCTGATATTTAAAAAATATTTTTATTTCAGTACTTTTTGGTATACAGGTGGTTTTGCTAAGATGAAGCAGTTCTTTAGCGGTGATTTCTGAGATTTTAGTGCACGTGCCATCAAAGCAGTGTGCACTATAACCAATATGTAGCGTTTTATCTCTCAACCCTGTCTCAACCTTGCCTTCCAAGTCCCCAAAAATCATTATATCTTTCTTATGACCTTGCATCCTCATAGCTTAGCTCCCACTTACAAGTAAGACCATATTATATTTGGTTTTCCGTTACTGAGTTACTTCACTTAGAATAATGGCGTCCAGCTCCATCCAAGTTGCTGCAAAATACATTATTTTTTTCCTTTTTATGGGTGAGTAGTATTCAATGGTGTATGTATACCACATTTTCTTTATCCACTCGTTGGTTGCTGGGCACTCAGGTTGTTCACATATCTTCATAACTGAAAATTGTGCGAATATAAACATAAATGTGCATGTGTTTTTTCATATGACTTCTTTTCCTTTGGGTAGATACCCAGTAGTGGGATTGCTGAAACAATCTACTTTTAGTTGTTTAAGACATCTTCTTACTGTTTTGCATAGTGGTTGTACTAGTTTACATTCCCACCAGCAGTGCAAAAGTGTTACCTTTCCATGACATCCATGCCAACATGTATTGTTTTCTTAATTTTTAAATTGTAGCCATCCTTGAAGAAGTAAGGTGATATCTCCTTGTGATTTTAATTTCATTGCTGAAATTAAATTTAAACTTGTTAAAATCTCCACCTATTAGTGTAGATTTATTTTTTTCTAACCGTAGAACTTTCTGTTTTATATCATATATTCTGAAATTCTAATCAATAAACATTTTTACTTGCTATGGTTTCTTGATGAATTGATGTGTTCATCATTATGAAATATTTTGTCTTTGGTAAGATTTATTGCTTTGAAGTCTGCATTTATTGATATTAATGTAACTGCACAAATTTTTAAGCAGAAAGTGTGTAAAGTGTATCTTTTTCCATATTATTCATTTCAAACTGTGTTTGTTTTGCTATGCACACCTATACTGTGTGCATCTTTTTTTTGTAATTGTACTTTAGGTTCTGGGGTACGTGTGCAGATCAGGCAGGATTGTTGCATAGGTACATACATGGCAATGTGGTTTGCTGCTTCCATCCTCCCGTCACCTATATCTGGCATTTCTCCCCATGTTATCTCCCCAACCTTCCCACCCCCCACTGTTCCTCCCCTACCCCTACAAAAGACTCTAGTGTGTGATGATCCCCTCCCTGTGTCCACGTGTTCTCATTGTTCAACACCTGCCTATGAGTGAGAACATGTGGTGTTTGATTTTCTGTTCTTGTGTCAGTTTGCTGAGAATGATGGTTTCCAGATTCATCCATTTCCCTACAAAAGACATGAACTCATCATTTTTTATGTCTGCAGAGTATTCCATGATTTATATGTGCCACATTTTCCTTATTTAGTCTATCATCTGTGGACATCTGGGTTGGTTCCAGATCTTTGCTACTGTAAACAGTGCTGCAATGAACATATGTGTGCATGTGTCTTTATAATAGAACGATTTATAATCCTTTGGGTATATACCTAGTAATGGGATTGCTGGGTCTAATGGAATTTCTATTTCTAGATCCTTGAGGAATCACCACACTGTCTTTCACAATGGTTGAATGCAACATACAGTTGTTTCTTGCTTAACATCCAGTCTGAAAACCTCTTGTTTACATTGAATTATTTTTTCTATTTATATTTGGTGTAATTTTTATATCTTTTAGCTTAAGCGAATCATCTTGGTATGTGTCTTCCATTTCTCTTTTTTGTTCCTCTGTTATTCCTTTCTCATATTTCATTGGCTTAATTGCCTGGGATTGTTGTTGTTGTTGTTGTTTTTTTTTTCATTTTCTGTCTTCCCTCTTTGGGCATTTTAGTCATGTTTATATTTCATTATTAAGTTTGAATATTTGTGCTAGTTTAACAATATTCAACTTTAATCCATCAGATCGCTGAATTTCCAAATTTAATCACTTCACACTTCACTCCTGTTCTTTTTTTCATTCAACAGCTGAATACCCTCTGGTTTCACATACATGTGTCTTCAAATGTTTATTTTTAGTCTGTTCAATGATAGAGTGTATCATTAACTACAGGGAGATTTTTATAAGCTACTCCACTATTACCAGAAATGGAAGTCTTCATTTAATTTTATGCACCTGGTAACATATATTAGAAATTTCAGAATGAATAACACATTATCAAATATCTCTAGCACGTTAACAAGACTACTCCAGAGATATTTGTTTTTTGTTTGTTTCTACATCATGATGTCTATTTTAGAACTGAGATTCATTTCTTTAATATGTAAGATTCAATGTATCCTTAATGGATCACTCAGATTACTTATTCAAATTATGTTATTAGCCTCACCTCCTTTTCTTTTGGATTTCTTGTTCAAAACAATATATTGCAAGTATATGCTATGTGTGACCCAGAAGCAAGTCTTCATATTTATGGAGTGAAAGAAGATATAAGAGAAGACATTTTCTCTTGTCTTTAGAAGTTTACTATATAGCTGAATACAAGAAACATGTTAAACTAACTTCAGATTTTTTAACCTGGCAATAAAGTGTGTAATAGGTGTATGGATTTATGGGTCATAGGTTTAGGAAAGGCTATAATGTGTAACTCAAACACATTATTTCATCTTCTCTTACTCTAAATTAGTTTTTTTTTAAGCTGGATCTCTTGAAGACCACTTACTAGTTAAATTGTGATAAAGCAATTTAGAATTCATGCAAAAGGTATATTTTAAAATCCTTTTAAATTGAAATAATGATGTCAACTCTTTCTCAGGAGTTAAGAGAGTCCCCCAAAACCACTGAATTAGAAGCTCATACTTTTAAATATTTTGCTTTTTCTTTATTCTTTGGTTATGTGTTCATTGGTTTATATTTGTGTTTGTGTTTGGAAAGAATGTAGTGTAGTCTATAATCTCTCTGGATTTTTCTGATAAAGGAAGATAATTATTTCTCATCTGTTAGAATTATCTTGGAAAAAGATTAAAGTACTCAGTACATTTGATATGATATGTTTACCTTTTATACCATATCTAGATAATTAAATGTTATCACATGGTTATTATCAGAAAGCTAAAGCCATTACATGGTCAAATTTAAAATACTTCAACTAGAATTTTAAAATACTTTGTCAACACAAGTATTGACCAAATACACAAACCCAGTTTTCCACTCTCAAAGAATGGATTGTCTGGGTACTTCTGAACTATTCTTTTCACAACATTTATTATTTTTCCATTTGATGTGGATGTTTTTCTACATAATTCTCTGATTTTTTTTAATAATAATGCAAGCATTCTTTCAGAATACAATTGACATCGTGCATCAAACTCTCTTCCTCTTTAGCAAATTTTATGGCTTGAATTCCAACCTTATTTTAAATTAGCATAGCTCTTCACTGAGTCTGGAGGGAGAAAATCCCACAGGAAAGGTGAGAAAGTACCAAACAGAGTAAAAGAATCATGAGGCATGTGAACAGCTATATATTTCAAGTTGCAAAGGGCAGTCTTGTAAGATGCTGAGGGACTATTGCTCTCTAAATTGTCTCTTTTCATCCCTCTGTGTATTTTATGCTTATTTTAGAGGCTCAAAGCCACTGGATTTATTTCTTGCGGAATGCAGCTTATATTTTAGTCTCCTGTGTTCAATTTTACATTTTCCAAAGTGCACTACATTTAATAAATCTAAGTTAACAGTTCTCAAATGAATATAGGCAATTGTCAACACAACACAGCATATTTCTGAACTGTTTAGAGGTTGAGACACAGACTCAGGAGTCATGACACTGCGGTGATACTCACACATGACTAAAAATGCCTTTTCGCTGCTTGCAAATGATGTACAATTTAAAGGTCATTTGATTTTATTTTAGCATTAAGTTTGAAAGTGATACAGAACATTCTGAAAATGAATGTCCAAGACTAAGGATGCCTGCAGAAATGCTCAAAGAAATAGATTATAAATCTTCAGATAGTTCATTATAACAGCACCTGAATTATATCCTGTTGCTCAACATGAAAGGAATAAATATACTACTTGAAACATTATGTACTTTATACAGAAACAAAATCTTAAAAAGTGAGTCAAAAAATAAACATAGAGGAATCTCTTTTGTATAAACTAAGGAAGCATCAAGGAAAGGAAGCATTCATGTAAGATATTTTTCATATGAAGCAAAGGTTTATCTCTAAAAATTAAAAAGTCTTTAATAAAGTAAAATGAATTTAATGATTGCCATTAGATTAAATCTTTTTTTCTCTAGAAGAAGAAAGGTAAGATATCTTTAGCGACTTTTTTAACAGATATTGTTCACATGAAGCTCCTTACAGTTATATGATTATTTCAGTAGGAAGAGGTATGAGTTTGCTTTATTTATTTCCTGAATTATAAGTAATTTAAATATCCTACTAAGCTGCAAAGAGACAATAGTTTTTCATCTTGCAAAATATTTCATGCAGCTATCTTAGTTTTGTAACATTAAAGGGGAAAGAGGTGTGCTAGTATCAATGCCCACATTTTATCACTGGGATATAGTAATGGGAAATACATTTTCCAGGGATGGTGATGTGGTTAGGCTTTTGTCCTCACCCCAATCTCAACTTGAATTGTACTCTCATAATCCCCAGGTGTTGAGGGAGAAACCAGGTGGGGAGGTAATTGAATTATAGAGGTGGTTTCCTCCATGTTGTTTTTGTGATAGTGAGCGAGTTCTCAAGAGATCTGATGGTTTCATGAGCATCCAGCATTTTTCCTGCTAGCACTCCCACTCTCTCCTGCCACCATGTGAAGAAAACACCTGCTTCTGCTTCACCTTGCACCAAGACAGTAAGTTTCCTGAGGCTTATCCAGCCATGCAGAACTGTGAGTCAATTAAACCTCCTTTCTTTATAAATTACCCAGTCTCAGGTATTTCTTTATAGCAGTGTGAAAACAGACTAATATAGATGGACTTTATGTCTTTAGTAAGCTGTAAATAGAAAATAAACGACCTGAGTCAGAACTGAGTTGGAATCCAGCATGAGTTTATTGGCAAAATATATACATACATAAGTACGAGAATACATATTTGACATCTGTCTTCTTTTTTTTCATTAGTAATTCCGATGGTGTTTAAAACAAGCTTTCTAAATCCCAGTAGTTTGTATACTCAAAATAAGTATAATAATACATTGACTTAATATCTGCAGGCTGGAAAAATAAAACTAGTTCTCAATATTAGATATGCGAAATAATTTATTTTAAGTTACCTTTTATTTCTTTGTTCAGGTTATATTTCCAATTTTTAATCTAATTGTTTTTCAGAAAGGCAATTTTCTATAGTTTCAAAATATTTTTCCTTGTAGACAATATCCCCAACTCACATACTCTCAAGTGGTTTGTAGTTATTAAGTACTTTTTATTCTCATATTTCAACCTAGTTATCTAATCTGTATTTATAATATAACAAAATGAAAAAGCACTGAAAAGTTTAATGTTTTTTTAATACCTTTGCAATAATTTCTAGCCTTCATAGGAAAATAGGCATGAAAGGGCAGAAACAGACAAATATTGTTCAAGCTTTTATTTGTTCTTAGAAGAAAAGGAGTGTTTTAATTTTTAATACAATGCACAAATCTTTACAGTGTCCTTGAATGTAAAATGCAATGCAATACCGCACACAGGAACTTTTATTTCTCTGGGTATTGCCTGTAAAGCAAGGCAAAATTGTTTGAGAAGCAAAAGAAAATCTCTGAAGAGAATTTTTATAAAGTAAAAAAGGACTTCGTTCCTAATACTTTCAATTGAATGCATCTCCAAAGAGAAAAGACAATCAGTGCAGTTAAATGTCCTGTCATATTCCAACAGAAACTTATTTCTCCTGGGTAGATTTCAGCTCTTCCTGTGAAGCTCTTAGGCAGTTCTTGGGCACCATTCCTTGTCTTAATGCTTTGCTTCTAAAATAGGTGAGGTTGATGACTTTAGATTATTGCTCTCCCTCAAAACTTAATCACATTTTACTTCTTTTAAGAAGATTTAGATACTTAGAATGCCAGAGTCAACTAAAGAGAATTTATTTCTCTTAAAAGTTTCATTATTTGCATTTCTATAGGTCTGAGAAAGAATTTTCATTAAGTAGGCCTCTTCTTTTCCAATTTTCTTAGAATCTGTGGACACATCTTACAAATCTCCAGCCATATTGAAAAATAAAGCATAAAGAGAATTAAACAAATATTTCAAAAATGTAAAATATAGTATGAAAACTGGAGCAATAGAATAGCAATGAGTTGTAACAGGTTTTCACATTGGGTTTGTCCTTTGATACTACATAATAATCCTTAAAAGTTATGTTAGTTAAGTGGATGCATTCAAAATATGATATTATATTTCTTAGAGGGGCTTTTGGGAATCATAGTGAGTATAGTTACTCGACAATATTGTCTTTAGATTTCTCCTTCTCTCTGATAGAAATAATGAAATTAAGTAAGCAAGAATGTATTGTTTTTTACTCATATACATGACCAAATTATTGATGTATTAATACTTGATTATCATTAAGTGGAACTGAAGGTTTTTTCAACTTTCTAAAATTGATTTGTTTGTTTAGTTTTTTTTTTTTTTGAGATAGGGTCTCTCTCTGTCACCCATTTTGGTATGCGGAGGTGAAAACATGGCTCACTACAGCCTCAACCTCTTGGGCTCATGTGATTCTCCTGTCTTAGCCCCCTGAGCAGCTGGGACTACAGGCACATGCCACCATGTCCAGCTGATTTTTTTTTTTTTAAGTTTTGTAGAGATGGGTCTCCCCTATTGACTAGGCTGTTTTCAAATTCCTTGCCTCAAGCAATCTTCCTGCCTCAGCCACCCAAAGTGCTGGGATACATGCATAAGCCATGATGCCTGGCCATTCTCTAACTTGTAGAACAAGTTTCTATCACTACTTTTCTGGAAATAACAACAAAATGATGCAAGAATGCCTGGGCAGGTGGGAGGAGCTCTTTCATTCATGAGTGGCTTCAGACTTACATGATGGAAGTCACTCAATAATGCCAACCATACTCTAGATCACAAAGACTATTCCAAATGACTATCAGAATTAGACATGCTGGCAAATTGGCCACAGTGATAGGCTATTTATATTGGTTCATCCATTTGACTTTATTTTTTCAAAGTAATCCAGGGGAAAAAATGATACAAGATTTCAGTTTGGCAGCATTTCTGTTTATTTAGCAAATACATTGCCTAATACTGTTCTAAGTACTAATTCATAAGTGTTAATACATTTAACTGATTTAGCATGCATAGGAAGTATATTCTATTTTTATGCCCACAACACAGATAACACATTTGGATATAGAGAGGCAAATCTTTTTTCTAGAGAATAAGTAACCTAGGAACCTAGGAAAGAGTAGGTCTACATCTAGTAGCTAGACATGGTGGTGCCAGGTGGTGTCTCCTAATGACTTCTGAAAATTTCACCTTAAAACACGTATGTGTGTGTATGTGTGTGAGAGCAGTTTGATGATCTAGTAAATCAGAAATCAGAAAGTAAACATGCATTTTTGCTTAAATAGTATATTTACTGTGTTGGGATGTGGGAATGTAGGGACAATTTTAGTTGATTTCTGGACATGGTAAATAAGTTCAATAAGGGTTGATCCCTTCCTGCTGCCAGAGGTCCCAGGACATTTCTGTGATCCTTTTCCTTCCCTTAGATATCTACTTCATACTTTTTTTCTCCTCCATCACTAAGATTTCTTCCACTTTTTCACGTTCTGCTGATGATTTTGCTCTTCTGTTCCCAAGAACAACAAAAGTAACCAAAGAATTTCCACATGTTCCCACTGGAGCATGTTCCTATTGATACTGGTATTAATATGTCTTATTATTCCTTTTTTTTCTATTTCTGTACTCTCCTTTTTTCTACCTAAGGCCATTCTTTATGCATTCGCTATATCCATTAACTCTCAGCTTCTAAAAGATACCATTTCAGAAATTTTCTCCCTGTATTAACTAACAAAAATATTGAACTACTGTATCATCTTTAAAAAACTCTCCTTTGACCCTGCATTATCTAACAGCTATATACTCCTCTGCAATCCAGCCACATAAACATCCAACAGCCAAGGACTACTAGTGATAGACCTATATAGTTAACAATATTGAATTTAATTGTGATACCCAACAAAGGAGAACACACAGTAAATAATCATTGGGCATCGTAGTATGAGGATGTTAGAAAAGGTATATCATCAGAGCACCACCTGTGACGTTGATCACATTGGGGTCACTACCTGAGATATTGACCACCACCTGCAGAGGTCTGGCCTGCAGATCCTGACTCAATGATGGATGAATAAATGCACTCTCATGCCTGGTTCAGTGTTTCAAGTGGGCTAGGGATGGTCGTCAGCTGCTTTCAGAGGGTGAAATGCAACCAATCAACCATGACTCCCATTTATTATCAATTTCATAACAGAGGTTTTAAGTCAACACAATTGTGGATAATTAATGTAGTTAAAAAAGTGGTTTTATGAGTGATAAAAGCTTTAGGTTCCAGGCCCACAGTAAAGGCTATTACAGGGTAATTCGTCTTTGATCTCCCTCTGAGAAAGCCATCCAGCACAAAGGTTACATGAGTAAACAGTTAGAGACAAAGGGATATGGAGAAAAGAGATTTAAACTGGGAAAGCCTCTTATGTCCCTATCTCTTCCCTAACATAATGGACCAGCTGGCTTCAACCTATCCCAGTAAAACCTTCTGGACTTCCAAAAGGTTTGAGACGATTCTATAACTTTCCCTAATATTTTTCTAATATTTTGCCAACCACCCTAGTGAATTCCAACATTAGAGTTTGTGTTAAATGACATAGGCAAGTTTCAAGAAAGCAAGGTCTCTAAATTTCATGCTGCAGAGAATTAGGATGATATCTTGGTTGAATCTCTTAATAAGCCTTATCTAAAAGGCAGAAGGAATAAAGGAAAGGTAAAGCCGATGAGTTCATTATACGCAACAATATTTTGTTTTATTATTCGTTTATTTTTGAAATGGAGTTTTACTCTTGTTGCCCAGGCTGGAGTGCAGTGTCATGATCTTGGCTCACTGCAACCTCTGCCTCCAGGTTTCAAGTGATTCTCCTCCCTCAGCCTCCTGAGTAGCTGGAATTACTGGCACCCACCATCACGCCTGGGATAATTCTGTATTTTTTTAGTAGAGATGGAGTTTCATCATGTTGGTTAGGCTGGTAATGAACTCCTGACTTCAGGTGATCCACCTGCCTCAGCCTCTCAAAGTGCTGGGATTACACATGTAAGCCACTGTGCCCAGCCCACAGTGATAATTTGAATAGGATTAAGAGATAATTTAAGGTTCTTCAGTGGCAGATATTTAAAGACAACAATTATACACAAAATTATAATTATATCTTATCTTTTGCCAGCCTTTAAAGCAGATATGTCCCTCTCCATTTTATTTTATTGTGTTAGAGTGTATTTTGTCATTTTTATCCTTTGCTTACACATAATAATTTAAATTTCTTAAAAATACTTTGGGCTGGGTGCGGTGGCTCAGGCCTGTAATCGCAGAACTTTAGGAGGCTGAGGTGATGAACCACAAAGTCAGGAGTTTGAGACCAGCCTGGCCAACATGGTGAAACCCCATCTCTATTGAAAATACAAAAAATTAGCTGAGCGTGGCAGCAGGCGCCTGTAATAGCAGCTGTTTGGGAGGCTGAGGCAGGAGAATCGCTTGAACCTGGGAGGTGGAGATTGCAGTGAGCTGAGATTGCACCACTCCACTGCAGCCTGCAGCCTGGTGACAGAGCAAGACTCCATCTCAAAAAATAAATAAATAAATAAATGAAAAATAAAAAAACCCAAAAGACTTCCATATGCAAAATGCTTCTCTACTCTGAATCTGTCAGTTGGAAGAGTGTTGACAGCAAATAATACTTAGCAATGGCTCAAACCATCAGGCATTTATTATTTTCTTAATAAGTACAATGAATAATAATGTACCACTTAAAATACTTTATGATATTTTCAATAGCAGCCATAATTTCAGTTAATATTTTTAAAAGAAAATTTCTAATTTTAAATACATAGATTTCCATTAAGTGAGTCTATATCAAAACAATCAGATACTCTGTCATTCACATAGTATTAAAAAGTGATATTGGTTACAATCTTTATAGATCTTTATTTAAAAAAATCAATTGGTTTATTTAAATGTTAGTTATTATCACTTAATATTCCAGTAATGGAATATAACCATATCTAATAATAATAACTAATTTTTAAATAAACCAATCAGTTTTATAAAGTACATATGTATATATTTTACAGATCAACTCTTAGAATTTTGCAACAAAAAAATACTGACATACGGAAAACAATAAATTCTGATTAGCAAGTCTCTGGCAATCACCATAGAAACTACTGTACTTCGAAGTCTGCATTGTATGCATCAGTATTTCCATGTGCACATCTATCATATTTTATCTTATCTATTTTGATTTATCTGAGGAAGGAAGATAATGCTGTCTTTACTTTTCTGTTTCTACTGTAATTAGATATTTCATTTGTTATTTATTAAGTACAAAAAAGGAGATTGCTTTATGTGATCTGGCAGAATCTAGACTGTGTCAGGTTGTAGTTTCAGAAAAGCATTTGGAAAAATGAAATGCCTTCTAACTGTTAAAATACTTGCATTGCATTTATATATATATTTTTAAGAATCTGGAACCTTCCCTAGCTTTTCTTTATATTTCTGGATCTTGAGATTTTTCAAAAAATATAGGCTCTTTATTTTGTATAATATTCTTTTATGGTTCGTATTGTGTCCTAATTAGAAATAGGTTATACACCCAGCACTTTGGGAGGCTGAGGCAGGCAGATCACAAGGTCAGGAGATCCAGATGATCCTGTCCAACATGGTGAAACGCTGTCTCTACTAAAAATACAAAAATTAGCTTGGCATGGTGGCATGCACCCATAGTCCTAGCTACTGAGGTGGCTGAGGCAGGAGAATCACTTGAACTGGGGAGGCAGAGGTTGCAGTGAGCTGAGATTGCAACACTGCACTTCAGTCTGGGTGACAGAGCAAGACTCCATCTTAAAAAAGAAAAAAAAAAAAAGAAGTAGGTTAAACATATCTGTTAGGAATAAAACAAAAGCAATATTGTTGTCCTCAGTGCATCATATCAGGAGGCATTTCACAACAGTTTTTTTTCCTAATCTATTGATCAGCTAATTAATTGGTTCAGGCAGTGTTTGCCATATTTCTGCACCAGAAATTATTTTTCCTCTGTAATTAGTAAATTTCTTGTGAAAACAAACTTTGAGTGTTGTGTAAACATGTTTATTGTCTAACGTTATATACTAGTTTTAATAACCTTTGATGAATTACTTTCATCATTCTTTCAATATTTATTGGTTGGCATCCTACTACAAGAAAGTACTTTTAATATCTTTATTTACTTGTTTGTACCAGCATAGACTCGTGGATTTCATTTGTTGTACTAGGTTATAAGCCATGCTGTTAAAGCAATGTCCTTGTCTGGAGTAATACCCGAGGTTTGTTGTCCCACAGCCATGGAAAACTAGGATGTGGACACGCCCGAGTGAGGTTAAGAGTTGAAATTTAATAGGCAAAAGAAAGAGAAAAGCTCTCTCTGCTGTAGAGAGAGGGTTCCTGGAGAAAATGGGTTGCCACTTCTGTGGTGAAGTGCAGGAGGTTTTATAGATGAGCTTGAGGAGGCAGTGTTTGATTTACATAAGGTATGAAAGATTAGTAGGACCAGGTGTGCCATCCGCATGGCTTGCAAACATCTGGCCACCCCTACTCTAATCTTTTATTATGCAGTTGGGTTTTCTACCTTGCCGGTGCCATGTTGCCTGCTTCTTTTACTGTACGCATAGTGACGAAGAGGGAGGATGGAGCCTCCATGTTGAACATACCTGGCCCACTGGTAGCCTTTGTCTGCAGCTCTGTTTTTCAGACTGCTCTCTGTTAGAAAGGAAACAATTTGGGGGCTGCTTTTTATTCAAAGGAAAGCCTTGCAGAAGATTCCTTTACCCTCACTATCTGCCTAAATAATTTCTTACTAGCTCCTGTATTACTCACTATTAGTATTTATTTTGATGGTCAAATTGCAAAAGACTATTTGAAGTGCTTCAAATCGATGATAATAAGATGTTCCTTACTCAGTACAGAGACCAGTTGGTCCCCTGGATAGTTTTAGAATTAACACATAAAGAATTTTATTTGCTGATCCCCATGTTGGAGAACCTGACAGAGGTACCTGTTGGGGAATTTCATTTATTTATTTATCTATTTATTTATTTAGACAGAACCTTGCTCTGTCAGCAGGCTGGAATACAGTGGTTTGATCCTGGCTCACTGGAACCTCCTCCTCCTGGGTTCAAACCATTCTCCTGCCTCAGCCTCCCAAGTAGCTGGGACTACAGATATGTGCCACCATACCCAGCTAATATTTGTAGTTTAAATAGAAACAGGGTGTCACCATGTTGGCCAGGATGATCTTGATTTCTTGACTTTGTGATTGGCCCGCCTTAGCCTCCCAAAGTACTGGGATTACAGGTGTCAGCCACCGACCCTGGCCAGGACATTTTTATGCTATTAGTGATCAGGAGGAGAGGATGCCCTGAAATGCAAAGCTTTCCATTCCTAGAGATGGTAATCCAGTGTACAATATGAAGTCTGCAGACATACACTAAACAAGAATTCCATTATGTAACATGAGTTACTATGATTTAGATAATCCAGGAACCACATTCAGTCTAGTAGCTCTATAGTAATAATTTCTATATTTAGTAATAATTTCTATTTTTCTAACTGTCTAGTAGCGCTATAGTAATAATTTCTCTTTAACTCACTGTTGGATGGCCAATCCTTACCCCATATAGATGCTTCAGTAGAACTTCTAAATTAATGACTGAACAGTAAGATTTGTAGAAGCTGAATTGAAGATGGGAAGAATGAATTATAACTAATTTGCATACTAATTTTCTATAAATATCCTACTTTCTTGTTTTAAAATTTTTTGGTCTTTTTTTTTTTTCCAACTCCTATTCTGCTCTAAATTATTGTACTTTCAAGCCACATTTTTTTAAATCTTGCACTAATAGTTTGAATGGGTTTAGGAATGCAGACACCTTTTTCTATTTTTTTAAATATATTAATAGCCTTGAAGATGATTTCAACTGCAAACATAACATGTTATGGTAATTATCATAACAAAACTGTCTCTTTCCTATTTCTGATAGTTGCATTTGTTTCTCAGTGTAGACAATACTGAGTGTTCTTGTTTCCATCATGCCTTCTACTGCTAGGCCTCATCTATTATGTTTGAGTCCTTCACTTCTAATCTTTATAGTTGCCCAAATTGTTTATTGAAATTTTTTTTTATATATATATATACTTTTTATTGCATTTTAGGTTTGGGGGTACATGTGAAGAACATGCAAGATTGTTGCATAGGTACACACATGGCAGTGTGATTTTCTGCCTTCCTCCCCATCACCTATATCTGGTATTTCTCCCCATGCTATCCCTCCCCAACTCCCCACCCCCCGCTGTCCCTCCCATTTTTCCCCCCA
>PVKV010023109.1:0-34040 GCA_004027835.1 Alouatta palliata | reverse complement strand
ATGCATTAAAACAAACAAAACCTAATAGCTGAAGCCTAGGTGGGTGGCAGATAAAGCCTGAGGCACCATTTCTGGCCATTAGTACTACAGTCCACTCAACTAGTCAGTCTTAAGTCACAACTTGCCCTGATAACTTCCAAGAAATGACACCATATCATAAACCAACATTTTAGTAGCGTTAACAAGTTTTTGGCCGGGCGCGGTGGCTCACATCTGTAATCCCAGCACTCTGAGAGGCCGAGGCGGGCAGATCACGAGTTCAGGAGATAGAGACCATCCTGGCCAACATGGTGAAACCCTGTCTCTACTAAAAACACACAAAAAATTATCTGGGCATGGTGACACGCGCCTGTAATCCCAGCTACTTGGGAGGCTGAGGCAGGAGAATCGCTTGAACCAGGAAGGTGGAGGTTGCAGTGAGCCGAGATTGTGCCACTGCACTCCAGCCTGGCGACAGTGAGACTCCGTCTCAAAAAAAAAGAACAAAAAAAATTTTTGCCCAATGAAGCAAATAAATCCAATTTATACCTACCATTTACTTGGCAGTACAGTGCCAAAACACTATGCTTTACAAAAGGACCTCACTTAATCTTTACCATGCCCCTGGAGTACAGATAACTTCATTTAATATATGAGGAAACAGGCTTTTAAGCAATATTCCCAAGATCACACAGATAGTATATTAGAAAGTAGTGTTCAGCTGTAAATACAAATAGTGGCTTCTCTCTCCCCCTGTCCCTTCCCTGCCACATAAAACAAAGTCTGGAGGTAGGCAGTTATTATTAGTTCAGTTATTCAAAAATGCCACCAAAACACCTTCCACCTTTCCCCCCCCACCACCATCTTTAGAGTATCAGCCATTGGCCCTGAGGTTTATAAGGTCTCCCATTCCCTATAAGCTTTCTTATTCTCATCTTAAAGTCCTACCAGTCAGAATTTTGTCAAGCTTTACTTTTTGAAATATTTCAGAGGTCAGCTCAATACAACTCACTAATTTCACAGATGGGGAAATAGAGAGATTTGCCCCTAGCAACTAACAGAGTTAATTAATTAGTTAAATGAGCCTGGAGTTGAGTGCTCCTTCCATGATACCAATTTAGTGGCGACTGTAAGTTACCCACCAAAATCTGTCCTCCCATTCCTTCTTGGCACATGGCTTGACTATGTTTCTCAGCTTTCCTGGCAGGTAGGTGTGGCCATCGGGCTAAGTCCTTGCCAGTGGAAAGCGAGAACGTATGCAGAAGTATCCATGCCACTGCAGGGTCTAGGCCTTCAGGCAGCGGGTCAGCCTTCTCCCTGCTCCTTTTCCCCTTCCCATCAGCTGGGACCAGTGATGACCCAGCTTCAAGCACGCAGCAGATGAAGACAATGCTCCAGAGGATGGAGAAGCAATACGATACGAGGAACCTGTGTCCCTGAATGACCATTTGGAGCAGAGCTGTCCCAATGACCTGGACTGCTCACTTCAGACAGGTTAACTCCCTTCAGAGCTGTTATGTGGGAAAGAATAAACTTCTTTGTTCTTTAAGCCACTGTATCGTTGAGTCTCTTTGCTATAACTTAGCCTTTTCCCTAAACTAATGCAAACATGCTGCTTCCTTTGTAAACATTCAGAGTAGCTTTACAAATAACCAGTTAGCCATCATTTTCGAAAACAGCCCTAACTGCCCAAGTAGGTGATAATACTAAAATTCATGCCAGTGGCTATCCCCAAATTTCTTCATCCTGGCTAAAGGATATTTAACAATTGAAGCACATCACTTATGCAGAAACCTAGTTAGTTTTCATGCTTTCATGCAATCAATTTAACAAATATTGCCAGGCGAGGTGGCTCATGCCTGTAATCCTAGCACTTTGGGAGGCTGAGGTGGGTGGATCACCTGAGGTCAGGAGTTCAAGACCAGCCTGGCCATCATGGTGAAACCCCATCTTAAAACAAAAAACAAATATTTGACTGTTTCTAGGTGCCAAGGATATTAACAAGTCACTGCATTCATAAAAGGTTGATTTCATGCATGTGTTTGGGGCAGGGGGTTATTTTATTTTTGAAAGACATGGTCGTGCTCTGTCACCCAGGCTGGAGTGCAGTGGCATGACTGTGTCTCCCAGGCTCAACCCATCCTCCTTACCTAAGTCTTCCAAGTAGCTGGGACTATAGGCATGTCCCACCATACTCGGCCATTTTTTTTTTTTTTTTGTACAGACTGGATCTCACTACATTGCCTAGGCTGGTCTCAAACTCCTAGGCTTGAGTGATCCTTCTGCCTCAGCTTCCCAAAGTGTTGGGATTACAGGCGTGAACCACTACACCCAGACTATTGTTTTTTAATGTTATACTGTGTGTTTTGTTTTGTTTTAAGCCAAAAAAATCCTCTTTGGAACTAAACACAGCTAAAAGAGTACAAAAAATTACTGAGAGTTAGGAAAGATCAAGCCATATTCCTGGAGTACAAATGAGCTGTTCTCTTGCTTAGCCCTAAAAAATCAAGTGAAGTATTTTCAAGTCTAAGAATCTAGATCTCTCTTCAGAATCAAAGTACTTTCTACCCACTTACAACAATTGCCTGAGCTATAAGAAGTATCTAAAGCCAGCCAAGCGCTTTAGATACTTCTTACAGTTGGAGGTGGCTCGTGCCTGTAATCCCAGCACTTTGGGAGGCTGAAGCAGGAGGATTGCAAGGTCAGGAGTTTGAGACCAGCCTGGCCAATATGGTGAAACCCTGTCTCTACTAAAAATACAAAAACTAGCCGGGCATGGTGGGCGGTACATGCCTGTAGTCCCAGCTACTCGGGAGGCTGAGGCAGGAGAATTGCTTGAACCTGGGAGGCAGAGGTTGCAGTGAACCGAGATTGTGTCACTGCCCTCTAGCCTGGGCAACAGGGAGAGACTCCATCCCCCCCACCAAAAAAAAAGTATCTAAAGCCTAATCAAGATTTTTACTGACAGAAGCAGATGAACCTAATAGCTCACTGAGTATTGGAATTAATTGCCAAAGCCATTTAGATAGCACTGCTGGTGTGACGGAGTGAAGGCTCTGGGAACCTGGACTGGAGGGCTATGCTTGCCTGGGGATTAGCTATGGCCAGATGGTACAAAATGGCATTCCTCATTCTCACTCCAGGCTGAGCAAATAGCCAAAAGCTCTATGGTACTTTTCGGCCCTCAGATGAGATTTGGTATGAGATTTAGTAATAGAGTAAGAAAGGTGATCTAAGGTTTGTCCTGGCTTTGCCTTGCTCTGTGACTGGAACATCCATGTTTTAGGCCTCAGTTTCTCCACCCATACAAGAGGTAAAGGATTCTTTCAGCTCTACATTTATGACCATCACAAGACAAATTACTTTTCTTCACTACACTTGACAGCAAAGTCATTCATAGGGCAGCAGGCACAAAAGGAGAAATCTACTCAGGGCAATGGCTCAGACCAGAGCACCAGGCAGATCTCTAGTGAGTGTTCTGCCTTTCCCAGGCTCTTTGCTGCTGATAAACAAATTCATTTGGCTGAATTTACAATTTCTAAGATGATCAGTGGGCTCAACCAGTGCCTTACACTTAGTAAGTGCTTTGTAAATATTAGACACTTTGATTTTTTTTTGTAAAAAGTGCCTGATTTCCCATTGCTATGGAGATAACGAGTTCAATGAGAAGTTACTGCTCCAGGTATTTCAGACGGAAGGATTAAAGGCTTTTTAGGCTTTAAAACATATTTAGCAACTTGCTGAGAGAAACTAAGTTTCCTCCCTACAAACAGCCAGCTTAACATAGTGCTTAATAGCTTGAGTCTGCCAGCCTCGCCTCAATTCCAGCTCTGCCACTTGCTAGTTGTAGTTCATCGCTGAGCCTTAATTTCCCCCCTAGTTAACAGCATCTCCCTCCCAGGGCTGTGTGAGAAGATAAGGCATGAAGAGGACTCGACTCACAGTAAGTACTACTACTGTGAGCTACTTGGCTCACAGTAAGTACTCATCTCCCTCCCACTGGGAAGATGTGGCTTCCCACTTTGTTAGGTCCTAAAGTCGTTAATAAACTTCTTAGCCCAGAGAATAAACTTATTTTTGAGATTCAAATCAGCTAAAGATGGGTGAGGCTCTGTTTAAAAAGGTCAATTGAGTTAGTTTTTTTTCACTCTAGCTTCTCCTCTATGAAGTCTTATACGCATAGGAAACAAAACATTTACCAAGAATTGCTTTTCAAGGTCCAGCAGAAATGCTCCTCCTTCCATGATCCCTTCCCTTCCTTCTAAACTGAAATTCTACACAGCTCTTATGGCCTCTGATACTCAATTGCCTGGATTGGTGTTTGTGGACACATGCAATTATTTACAAGCTCCCTGAAGGCAAGCACCACATCTCATCTCTGCATTCCCTTTAGCTAATTCAAGGACTCTCATATAGCAGATTCTGAACAAACAAAATGTATTTGAATGGGGAGTTAATGCTTAAGGGGTACAAAGTTTGTATGAAGTGACAAAAAAGTTTTGGAAACAGATAGTGGTAACGATCGCACAACATTGTAAATGTAGTCAATGCTGCTTAATTATACCCTAAAAACGCTGTATTTGATGTTATATATATAAGTAAGTATCTATTTAACATTGCTGGCAGCTCAGGTCACTCCAGAGGGCTTCAACTGGAAGTAACAGACCTCCAATAAAAGGCCTTCTCTAGATGTCTTCAAGGACTATACTGTGTTAAGTAAACACCTGCTACATGAATGAACAGACAGCATGATCTATGAACCATGTCAAATTTGAGAAAAAGCTATCATGCTGATAACAGCATACTGTGCATAAACTAGACATGGACTTGTATATCTTTTTACGGATCACAGAGGCTCTTGTAAATTTTTTATTTAACCTTCAATAAAAATATAGATTGTAACTCAAGAGAAAGACAGCAGTGATAATAACTATTACATATGAGCAGCTCGCCAATTTCAAAGTCTTTGATCTTCAAGTCCCATGTCACAGCTTCCTCAGTCTGACTCCTTCTGTAGAATTCTGAGAACTACAGTGGTTCACTTAATCATCTCAATGGGGATGGTCCTTTCCTGCCATTCACTCAAATCTAGAGCTCCTGATATGTGGCTCACAAATACTTCAGTCATCTACGAAAGCATCTGGAAATTAGATAATTTTGGCCATAATAAAACTTCTTTAAAGGGATATAGTCAATCCTGGTATTCACCACTAAAAAGATCCTCACATATAAAAATGTGGAATCCGTGCCTCTATTAAAAATAGAACCTTTAAGAGTCAAAGAAAAAAAAAATGCTTTCCTGAACTACATCATTTCCAGACACATCAGCCACACAAGGAGCTGACAAGACCTGCTGTTTCCATTACAGAGAACATGAGACTTTAAAACCACACCACTGAATGAAAGAAAATGGTGGGAGATTTTCTGCTATGCAGACAATTCTACACAGCACTCTCTGCCCAGACTGGGATACAGACATAACACTCCCTCCTGAACTGGATCCCTGCCACCTTTGCAAAGGCCACCGGACAAGTCTCTTAAATGCTGCATTTCAACTCTTGATCATTCTGCCCTGGGGATCCCTTCTCTTTAGGTTCTTTGTCATGGTCTGGGGAAATACTCTGACTTTCTATGGTGTTGACAGCATCTGAATCCAATCTTCTTCTTTTCTTCAGTTGGTTCAAGTGGGATTTGGATTTTATATGCGCTGATAAGACAAAACCAAACAAAGAAAAAGCTCATTAGAATTTTCTAGAATTAATCCTAGAAGCAAGTAAAATTAACTATACATGCTTTTCTTCAACAATAAATAGCAGAATCAACACATCTACTGGTATAGCTGCTTAGCATTTTTGCGGGAAGAATAAATTATATGGCCAGCGAGCTAGCAAAATAAAGCTACCACATATCAAGTGCTCCCTGTGCTAGGTACTTGACATCACTAATCCTCATGGCAGTCTTGTAAGATGGTACTATTCTGCCCATTTTATACAAGGGAAACTGAAGTTCAGAGAGGTCTTACAAAATGTCGAAGGTCATACAGCAGGTAAACTCTTCTACTTAGACCTATAGCTTCAAAAATAGATCCCACTTTCCAGAATCAGGTCTCCGTAGTATGGGGCTTCCTGCTACAGATGCATTTTACAATTCAAATCCTAGTCTGTACTGCAGGGCACTGCCTGTTGTCCTTCCTGGTCTGACATCCCTGTGCCTGGGTCAAAAAGGTCATGTGAATGCCTCGGGCGAGATTCCTATTCTCTAGGCACACACTGCTCCAGGGAGACAGGAAGGTGCATTTATCACCAACGATCTCTTCTGAAGGTCCACAGAGGAAGTCAAGCTAAAGGCCACTGTTGCCTGCTATCAACTCCTGACCTGTCACCCCTAAGACAGTTCCCACCTTCTGACTGACTCGTACAAGTTTATTTTCACTATTCTGTTCTTTTTTCAAGGAAATCTCATCTGGGAACACTGAAAGAGACAACTAGTTTAAATTCTCTTATATATATATTTAAAACAAGATTTTTAAGAGTTTAGAAGCAAGAATAAGTAAGGTAGAGGTTAGAAGTAAAAGAAAAGTTTACTTGGGGAAAGAAGTCAGCTTTGTTCTCCAGCTAAAGCCTAAGGCAAAAAATGGGCTTCTGGGCTGGCTCTGCATGGCAGCAGGAGATGGGAGCAAGGACTTGACAGATGGCACTACAGAAGGGCTTACACAAGCTAAACTCACAAAGGCTCACAAATGTTGCTTCTCTAAGGCTATCCCTGAAGGACATTCAACAAATCGAACCACTAAGTTTCCTTTAGAAAAAAACAATCAGACACTCTTTCTCTTCCCCTTTCATCATTATAAACCAACGACAATCGAGGCTTCTTCTGCTGGTTGGGCAATCACAGCCGTGCCCAGTCTCTGACAATGGAGTTCATTTTGCCAGTTACCAGTTAATAGACCTAATCATTCTATTGGCTGCTTTGGGGAGAAAAATCTACTTCTCTGAGAATCCCATGCAAAACAGTACTCCGAACAGAAGGATCCCAGCCGCTGGGTAAACGACAAACCCCACTGTGCCTGAAAGGAGCAATCGTTACACCTGTTTCTAAATACATTAAACTCAAGGCTTGAGGATGAAGTTCTGGGCTTTGACTGGATGACTACAGAAATCTGAAAATCCAACAACGTGAGGGCAATGCGACTCTGTGGCGGAGGCAGATTCAGGCTCTAATGCAGGGATACAGAGCCCTAGGGTGGGGCTGGCCCTGAGGTGGTGGGGAATTAACCTTCTTTATACATGTGTGACAGACAGGCTTGCTTTCACAGAATTTCCCTTAACATCTTTTCATCACGGTTTTAGCAACTACCGCTATGTCAACAACTACCTCAAAAGTTACTGAAGAGATACCACTTTTAAAAAACACACTCAGGAGTAGTAACTGTATATCCTGCCCCCACCCAGCTATGCTTCTGCTTCTTTCAGTCTACTGGATGAGCTGCCTGGCTTCCCTTATACCCTTACTTCCTAATCTCACACCCACTGAGTTATAAACATGAAAGGCCAAGAAATTCCTCTAAGGTAGAACCATGAAGTCAAAGGAGCTCTAGAAAGTTAACTGCAGATCTCTTAGTACAAAATATCAATTCCAGCTGAAGATGGAGAGCATTTGACCTTACTTTGAATCTCAGAATACGGAGACAACTTCCCAACTGGGGAAAGCTTCCAAGGAATTTGAGCATAGGCTCTTAGAGGAATCTAGCTGTCCCTTTATAAATAAACAGACTACAGGTTCAATCTACCGAAGACCTTAAATTTCATGAAGTCGATGTGAACCCACCCTTAGAGATTTCTTCATGCCCCTCCCCATACTCTACCTGCCCATTCACGATCCCCAATGATGATTCGATCACAGATGTCACACATGTGATAACTTCTCTTGTTCTCAGCTTCATTGTATGGCATCTTTATTGGAGTGGCTATAGGCTTGCGGCCCTAAAAGATCAAGGGTGGAAGGAGTATTCAATTCAAAGAAATCTGGATATAATTCTCTATTAAGGGAAGAGGGATTCTCCTAAGATTTCTTTTTTTCACCCCAGAGAGCAAATTGGCTGTATATAGATTTTAGCAACAACCTTTCTAAATGTAAAAGTAGAAAAGCAGTTTCCAGTCTCCAGTGAAAAACAGCCAGCTCTTCTGCTTTATTCTATGGAAAAGAAGGCCTGGTTCTTCAACATAGCAACAAAGGTGTCAGCTATCGAAAGTGCTCTGAAAACCAGACAATCGACTGTATCATGATTCACAATTACCTGGATGAAACTTTGCACGATTTCAAGAGCAGGTTCGAGAACAGACTCTTCCCACTTCGAGACATCAGATACCTCTAAGCCATAGACAGGGGGGACACTGGGACCAGGTCCTAATTATGACAAAGACAGGTTGTGAGAAATTAGCCTCTAAGACCCAATCTATTCTGCACCCAGGACTCTGAAATCCTCCAGGGAAACACACAGAGCCAAAGGAGTAAACATTCTGACCATGCTATTCATTCTAGCCGAACATGAACCACAATCCAAGAAAGACCTAGAGGTTTAACTGCTCTGCAGCCAATAAGACTAGCTACATAATCTGAATACATGGGTGCAGGATCTTCCAGATCAGCCAGGAAACCAGAACAGTGTGGGCTACAACACAAAGACAGCACATCATAAGAAGAAATAAACTAACAGCTTTAAGTAAGTGTCTATTTTAAGTTCCATATCATCTTACAACGATGGCGATCTGCGGCAAGAGAATTCACAGCTTGCTTTCTTTCTTTTTTTTTTGAGACAGAGTCTCACTCCGTCACCAGGCGCCAGGCTGGAGTGCAGTGGGGGCGACCTCGGCTCACTGCAACCTCTGCCTCCCGGGTTCAAGCAATTCTCCTGCCTCAGCCTCCCGAGTAGCTGGGACTACAGGAATGCGCCACCACACCCAGCTAATTTGTTTTGTATTTTTAGTAGAGATGGGGTTTCACCATGTTGGCCAGGAAGGTCTCGATCTCTTGACCTCGTGATCTGCCCACCTCCGCCTCCCAAAGTGCTGGGATTACAGGCATGAGCCACCGCGCCCGGCCGAGAATTCGCAGCTTGCTTTAGGAGCAGACACTAGTACTGAGTTTGGATATACTCCCTCAGCGGCCTGGGACTCATGAAATTCCTTGACAGCATGGGCTGGAATCATATCAGTCAATAAACCGCAGAATCTGCGAACTACAAAGAAGTCTTGGAATTGATGTAGTTGAGTAACTTCTTTTAAAGACCTGATCTACAGGGTATTCAAGACCTCCTGATAGACACTTTTGAATGAAGATGAGACTGAAGGTAGCAAAGAGCACAGCTACAGGTATTTCACCCACCTGAGCCAACCATGCTGCAAGAGTTTAGTCTCTGTGGTTAGCTTCTCAGCCTATGAACACACTCAATTGCCTTCCACAGCTAGGTTAATTCAGTTGCCCAAAGGCAAAGAGCATCGACCATGGACAAAAACATCAAAGGCCTTGGGATGCCAGCGACTGGCAGGTGCTGGCCTTCTGATTGTGCCAACCACAAATAAGATTCTTCATAAACTGGACTGGGCTGCACCTGCCACCACACAGAAAGGTGAGAGTAGGAGGGTGCAGGCAGCATCCACAGCACACCTGGCCTTGGCTGAGCTCTGCACCTGTTTCCAGGCCACTCTACATTTTCCTTTCTCCTCTAAGCCTTTTGTTGGGCTTCTGTGCCCTGTCTAAGCACTTTTCAACAAGTTCTCGGCTCCCAGCTGCTATTTCTGGCTTGGGTCCAAGGCCAAGCTGGGGTGGGGAAGTCCCCCTGGCTTCCTGCCAGAACCATATCCCAGCAGACCAGCCCTGGCCAATCGTGCATGGCTCCTGATTTACAGGGCAGCTGTGCCTTTCACTCCAGCACCAGGACGATGCTGGCATACACACGAATGAGGAACAGGCATATGACATACTGTGCCATCAACTCCTGCCTCAGAGATGGAGGAATTATTGCAGTTTTACTACAGGAAGAAGTTCTAAATTATTACCAAAAAGTCTTCCATTACAGGCTTATTGTCAGACATGGGAAGAAGAGAAGCTCCATTAGAAATCTATAGAACAGTAGTGAGCTTCAACTTCAGATGACACAAAGACTTCTATCTACCAGGACATGCAGAGAAAGCAGGATAGGCAGAAGAAAGCTTTATGAGCCTCACCACAACCACACTGGAGAGCTCAGGCAGAGAGCAGGAGCTGGGAGAGGGAATGTCAGCAGTTTAGTGGTCAACAGCAAGGATCAAGTTATGTATTTTCAGAGGCACTGAGTGGGGCAGAGGCTTCAGCTGGCCCTTTCTGTAATTGACAGCAGAAGTCTACCAGCAAAAGGTAAACACAGGATGATTCAGAAGCATATTTAAAACATGTCCACAAGATAAAACTGAAGTTTCACTTATGCTTAATCTCCTTTAGCTTATAACCACATAGTTTTTTACCCACAGTCCAATACTAATGGTGTCTTGCTAAAGTTACAGCTAAAGGAAATAAGAGTGGTAGTATAAAGCAGAGTGTGGACTCGGTGGCAGGCCTGCCTTCAGTTACCTACTGCCAACTAGCTGAGTGATTTTTGGCAAATTATTTAACTTTGCTAGGCCTTCATTTTCTTATCTGTAAAAAGAAAAGAATAACACCTTGAAGACTCAATAATATATGTCTAGCACCAAATTTAGTGTCAAAGGCACAGTACAGGGTCAAATGAATGAGAATTTCTTTTCCCTTAAAAATGCTATTCAGCTAAAGCTTCATTTGAAGCAATATGAAGCACCATGTGGAGACGCTGGGAGAAATGGTGAAGGTGTCTTTTTATACTACTCATCTGGCCCCCAAAAAACACTGTCATTAGGAAATCGTCCCTACAGAAATCTGACTGCTCTTCAGGTACAAAACTGAAGCTAAAAATCAACCCCGAACACCAACTCTCCCAAGAAGATGCTGCTGTTGTTCTTAGCTGTTTGCAGCCAGTATCCATCTGTTCAAGGCAGAAGGCAGACTCCTCAATGCAAACAATTTTTTTTTCTGAGACATCACAAGAAAATATCCCTGGATGATCATTTATGTTATAGAACTTCCCCTAGGTCAGATCCAAAATCTTAGAACAGGCCCAGAAACTAAAATTCATTTTCTGAGTGAGCTGAGGAATCTATATTCTATTGAAAACAGATCATGGGATTAAGGAAAAACATGAGACTTACTGCTCAGAAAACGGTTTTTAACCCATCGGTTTTGCTTCCGGGCATATCTCTTGGTTACTTGTTTCAGAGCCTCAATACCTGAAAGATACAATAGACCTAAGAACATCTAGGTAAGCACTCCTTACCCTCAGGGAGGCAGGCCCTCCCAGCCCAAGAGGAGAAAATCAGCCACGGCAGTACAATGTCAGACTTGGTGACGAAAACTCTCAATTCTGAACTGAAGGCTATTTGGGACGCTTTGAGCCTTGGCTCTTTCTCAGACCATACCAGCAGAGTACCCTGTCACGCAAAGATGTCCAAGAGTAGGTTAGACAGAAGAATTCACACCTTTCTTTAGAAGCTGGTTACTAGTCTCCAGGGTGCATTTTCCCTCAGTGATCAGGTACTCGTGAAATTCCTTGAAGCCAATTGATTGGAAGATACCATGTTGATAGTCCTGGCTGGGAACAGGAGGGCATCAGCAGATGAGCCACTGCTCCTAAAAGCTAGCAGGGGCTTTGGAGATGGACCTAGTTGAGTAATTTCATCTGTCAGATAAGGAAATTGAGATCCTGAGCAGTTACTGATTCTCTGAAATTCTCCCCTCCCCTACCCACCAGGTTAACTTCCTTGAAAAGTTAACTCCTGGGAATGTCTGAAAGATTAAAAAACTGCATCTGTAACAAAGACTGATAAACCAGTAGAACCAAAGCCAGTATTAGTGTTATGGTCTTTTGACTGTAGGCAAAAGATGGAGAAAAGGTCAGAATAACAGCCAAATCCTCACCTATCTTCCGAAACATTCTCCTTATTATAGCGTCTGTGAAAATCTCTTAGTTCCTCCAAGAGCCCAGCAGCAAGCATGTTATCCACCCTCTTATCCAAGCGCTCATCTAGAACTTGAATCAAATTAGCCCATCAACCAGCCAGCAAGTTGTAGGTATACACTTACGAGTGAACAGGCAGTCACAAAAGAAGATGTGGAAGAAAGAATTCAGATTCCAAAGATTATGTAATAATTCATACTTTATTTACTTACACTTATGACTTTGCAACTCCAAATAAAAACAGCCAGAATGAAGCACATGCCTTCTCATTAAATACAGAAGGCATACAATTACAGCTATCGTGAAGGACAAATATTTTATTCTCATATGGAATGTATATCCCAATGTGTTTTAGAGGTGGCTGAGGACCACCTGGTTTACCTTTCTTATTTTTAATTTAATGTGCAATTATACTGTAACTTAGTGTTACTTACGTTTGAGAATCCCTAGATGACACCTTGGACAGGAACATGGAACTTTAATCCAAAGACATCCTAGATACATTCTAAGCTACTGAGCCAAGCAAAGGGGCAAAGAGTGAAAGGTTGTAATTGGTCATATGGGACAGTTTTATTATGAATCAGATACCATTATTTTATGTTGAACTGTAGAGTAAAAGTTTTTATTTACAAAATTTAATTATTGAAAAATTAACTTTTTCTATTAATTTATGGCAGATTAATTTAACAATACATTGTCACCATTTTAATCATGTTCTTCTACATCTCTACCATTGCGATTTCTTGGCCTACAGAAACAGTAACCTTCCTAGAAAGTTGGCATTTATTGTGGACCCATCATGTGTCAACCACATGCTGAGCACTGTATATGTAATAATTCATTTAATCCTTAATGGAGCTATGAAATATGTACTATTATTATTATCTCCATTTTACAGGAGAATTGGGACACAGAAAGGTAAACTAATTCGTCTTACAATTCACATAACTAGAAGCTAGTGGAGCAGGGATTTGCTATCAGACAGTCTGCCTCAAGAGCCTATGCTCTTCAGTGCTACACTCCACTGTTTGTCCACATAATAATGTCATCTTTCCGGGCCTATCATAGGCTATCTTTGCAAACTGGTCTCTGACTCCCCCCAGAGAATGTTTGTCACCCTTCTCTGTGGACCTACAGCACTCTGAAAATATCTCTAGCCCAGCATTTATCACATAAATAATATATAGACAGATAGAATCTATCTCCTTGTCTGTTGTCCCACTAGACTGGGAATTCCTTAAGAAAAGGCACTGTCTCTTCAATTCTGAAACCCAAGTACAACACAGAATACCCAGCACTTCATTGAAAGCTTACTGAATGTTTGCTGGATGAATAAGTTACAGACATAATTATACTTTAGCAACAAAACACCATCAAGCCAGCAAGCTAATTATAAGGCATACTGTTTCTAGAACATTCTAGCCTCCAGCCAACCTTCCATAAGAGACTTCCTTCTTTTTCTCCTTTGGATCTTCCCTGGATGGCAGTCTCTTTCCCATTCCATCCATCCCATCTCATTCTACCCATGATGTCTTATCCTAGTGCTATGGCTACACTTTCTCCTTTTCCAAACAGATAGCTAGGGGAAGGGTATTATGCCTAAGTCAACACATAATAATGATAATGATAATAAAATTAATATCTAATACTTGTTTAGTGTTTATTATGAGCCACCCAAGGTTCTAAGCATTTTATGTATATAGTCTAAGTTCCATCACAGATGGACTCTAGGACATCAAAGGGCTGTTACCTGCCTGGTCAGCATGAAGCCAAAGGATGCAAGGGTTAGAGAACTTCAGAGGACCTCCAAGGGGACCACCACCTTCTTCTGCATGTTGACGATGGAGAAATTCACTATGAGAGATTCCTGTTTCTTCAAAAACTTGCAAGCTCCTAAGTAATTTAAAAGCGGACAGAGGGGGCACACTCATAAAAACCATTAGAAAACATTCATTCTCAAGTAAAACAAGAAGAAAGGCTGTTTATTACAGAAAACCTCATTCTCGAAAGCCAGGCATGACAGTGTGCGCACCTGTAGTCCCAGCTACTCAGGAGGCCAAAGTCAGAGGACTGCTTGAGCTCAGGAGTTCAAGACCAACCTGAGCAACAATAGAGAGACCCTGTCTCTTCAAAAAGGGGGGAATGCAGAAAGGTTTATTCTCATTTTCACTGCATTAAGTCGCAAAAGACATGAAGGTCTAGGGTTACTCTGGTCCTACAGCTACTCGAGGGTACTAAAGAAAACTTTAGGTAAAGTAAGAAATAATACTGTTTCTCTAAAGATACATAAACTTTTCTGAAATCAGTTAAATAGGTTCAGAAACAACAGGTTTCTTCTATAAAACAGAATGGTACTCACTCACTTTCAGATAAATAGTAAAAGAGCTTGTTTGGGACACTTTGTTACAAGCCAACAAGTCTGGTCTCGCTGGCATGCCTTTCCCACAGTACAAAAGCATGTTGTACATCCAGCTCATCAGCTTTCTTTTTAAATATGTCAAATTAATGAAGAATGCTCCTGGCTAATCCAGTGCTCTACTGGCACAAAGATCACTGAGAAAAGAACTCACATACTTATTCTTAAGCCACCATCCACTTCTGTCTGTATCTATTACGTTATTCGGCACAGGTAATTTAACTCCCAAATCTATACTCTACCACTCTGGGTGATTGCAACTTATCAGCCTGAAAGCGATCTTTCCCTTCCTGACCTAATTCTACTTCCTGAAACCCTAACGCAACAGTGTAGACCCCCTGTCTTTCAGTATCACTGGTCTCTCAAAGAAGATCTATGAGAAAAAAAAATGTAGTAACAGATATCTCACTTATCTGGAGTTAAAATACAGCCTCAAGCCAAAAGAAAGATTAAAAAAAAAAGTCATTCTCTAAAGGAGACTCTAGAGCTCTTGCTTAGAACCTATTGACATTTACTAAAAAAAAAAAAAAAAAAATTATCAAACTAATTACTCATTTAGAAGCAGCAAATGAGGAGAGGTGACAGGAAAGAACTGATAAAGGAGAGAATAATAAACACCAAGCTCTAGAAGCATGTAATAAAAAATATAAAAATGAATGTTCATCATAATGTTCCTAAGTTTTAAAAAAATTGAATGTTTTCTATTAAAGTGTTTAAAATGAGGCCGGGCATGGTGGCTCATGCCTGTAATTAATTCAAGCACTTTGGAGGCCAAGGTGGGCGGATCACCTGAGGTCGGGAGTTCAAGACCAGCCTGACCAACATGGTGAAACCTCATCTAAAAATAAAATAAAATAAATAAAAATAAAAAATAAAGTGTTTAAAATGTTTGGATACTGAAAATAAACTTCATTAATCTAAAACATGCATTCATTTTTCCTTTTTTTTTTTTTAATTTTGAGAGGGAGTCTCGCTCTGTTGCCCAAGCTGGAGTGCAGTGGTGCAATCCTGGCTCACTGCAACCTCTGCCTCCTGGGTTCAAGCAATTCTCCTGCCTCAGCCTTCTGAGTAGCTGGGACTACAAGCTCATGCCACCACACCTGGCTAATTTTTTGTATTTTAGTAGAGACAGGTTTTTACTGTGTTGCCTAGGCTGGTCTCGAACTGCTGAGCTTAGGCAATCTGCCCACTTTGGCCTCCCAAAGAGTTGGGATTACAGGTGTGAGCCACCGTGCGTGGCCCAAAACATGCATTCTTAATGGGGTTACATTGCCTTTAAGGGGGTGAGAAAACTTAGATATTACAATTTGTGCCCCCTCTGCCCCGCCCAAAGGACCACCCTACCTGAAGAAATCCTTTTCTTGGCTGAGTACTATGGCTCATGACTATAATCCCAGCACTTTGGTAGGTTGAGGCAGGAGGATCACTTGAGCCTAGGAGTTTGGGACCAGCCTGGGCAACATAGCAAAACATCTCTACAAACAATTAAAAATTAAAAAAACTAGCCAGGTATGGTAGTGCACACCTGTAGTCCCAGCTACTCAGGAGCCTGAGGCAGGAGGACACCTGAGCCCAGGAGGTCAAGGCTACAGTGAGCCATGATCGTGCCACTGCACTCCAACCTAGAAAACAAAGTAAGACTCTAGCAATTAAAAAAAAAAAAAGTAGTAACAATAATGAATGTTTTAAACCCTATATTCTAACATTAAATTTCATTGGGGGGATAAAATTAGGAGGAAAAATATCAAATTCATTTGAGTGGAATACTTCACAATGCCTATAAATACGAGATGTTACTTTAATATTTAATCAACATAACATCAATAAAGTAGGTCCTTCATTAGATGTTCTACTATGCCAGAAGTGGTATCACTCCCAATACTGCAGAAAAATAAATCTAACATGAGGCTGCAATTTCAAAACAACCTAAAAAAACATGACCTTGTGAGTTCATTCACTACCTCTCTTCCCTACAAGATAGTTTCCATGTGCAAAGGTGAGCTGATCTATGAGACAGTTTACAAAATCCACCTCCCACTGGGAAAGCTGCTGGGGCAGAACACAGCATTGCACAATTATGAAACCCAAATCACAATGTAAACAAACTGCATGCCAGAAAAAAATGTATATGAAAACTGTTATACATGCAAAGATCAAATAGAAAATGAAGCAATATTATATAGGCCCTAGGGGAAAATGATATTGTACTATGCATTTAAAATGTAACAAAGTAGGGTGCAATTATTTATTGAGGGAGTTGAACTGAGGCAGTAACTCAGGGCCTCCCAACCTGCTGAGCTAGAACACATCAGTCTCCACTAACCACTATTACCAAATCTCTCTCATCACCTGGGCAAACCCAAGAACTGACTGCTCCCTACTTGTAAAGGAATTTGGGGTCAGCAGGCCAAGCTTTCTTACCTGGCCACTTTGCGTTTGTCATGTGGATGCAGCTTGGCGGCCATTTCTGGGTCCACTTGGCTTAGGCGTTTGTGAAGTACAAGACTATCCTCCTTTTCAAGCTCCACTTTTCGGTCAATCGCTTCCTCAGTGCCCATCTCCTGGGGCTAATTAAATGATGGTTTAGAGGTAAATTTAATTCAACCAACACTGAGACACTGTATGTGCCAGGCACTCTGCTAAGTGTCAGGAACACAGAATAATCAGAAGATCTTGCCATATAGTGAGAGACAGATCATAAACAGAAAATTTCAGTATGCTGTGGTAAGTGTTGTAAGGCCCCAGCAAACAAAGAGGAAAAAAGACTTACAGCACAGGGAAATAGTTGGCTACTTTGCTTCCTTGTCAGAAGTTCAAACAGGTATCAGGGCTAATGTATCTATTTTAACATATCCAGGAGTCTAGTCTTCTCAGCAAGGGTGACCAAAGAGACCAGGATTGCCAGCAAATTACAGTTTACACAGTCTTACCCTAAACAGTAGCACCTACGTAAGTAAGGTCAGTGTTGGACATCTTCCTGACATACATACTGTGCTGCCAGTTAGGAAATATTGAATCAGGCTAATGCACTGGGCTTTTTTCCTTTAAAAGTTTATTTTAATGTATATTTTTTTCTTCATTTCCAGTAATGGCTATCAGCAATATTTTAATTTTTTTTAAATAAAGAATTATACATATTTTTGGCTGGGTGCGGTGGCTCACACCTGTAATCCCAGCACTTTGGGAGGCTGAGGTGGGTGGATCATGAGGTTAAAAGATCAAGACCATCCTGGCAAACATGGTGAAACGCTGTCTCTTCTAAAAATACAAAAATTAGCTGGGTGTGGTGGCGCTCACCTGTAGTCCCAGCTACTTGGGAGGCTGAGGCAGGAGGACCACTGGAACCCAGGAGGTGGAGCTTGCAGTGAGCTGAGATCGTGTCACTGCACTCCAGCCTGGCAAAAGAGCGGGACATCGTCTCAAAACAACAAAAAAAATTATACATATTTTTTTCTTGAATTGCATCTCTTTTTTTTTTTTTTTTTTTTGAGACAGGGTTTCACCCTGTTGTCCAGGCTAGAGTGCAATGGTATGATCTTGGCTCACTGCACAACCTCCGCCTCCTGGGTTTAAGTGATCCTCCCGCCTCAGTCTCCCTAGTAGCAGCTGGGATTACAGGCATGTGCCACCACACCCGGCTAATTTTTGTATTTCTAGTAGAGACAGGGTTTCATCATGTTGGCCAGGCTGGTCTCGAACTCCTGAGCTCAGGTGATCTGGCCGCCTTGGCCTCCCAAAGTGCTGGGATTATAGGCATCAGCTACATCCCAGTGTAACGTACTGTTAATTTATAAGGAGATGCTAATTAATTTACACAACATTTTTCCCACACACAGCCCCTGGCCGTAGGCCAGCCTGAACGAACACACTTCACATATGGAGGTGGCATTTGTTTGAGAATATTAAGTAGGAAAATTATAGTTGCTGAGTATAAGAAATGGGCAAGAGCCAACCTTCCTCCTACTAAAATTAGCCGGCAAGAAAGAGAAACCCATTTCCTCAGCAAGTTACAAGTGAACTAAACTTACCTTGGTATTGATAAGAACTTTCCAGAGCAGAGATTCAATGTAATAATTGGTTCCTCCCACAACAATAGGAATTTTGTCTCGGGCAAATATATCTTCAATGTGAATATTAAGAAAGACATTACGGTATTTAATATCAAGAGAATCTGACTCACTTGGGAAGGACACTACAGCAAGAGACCACATTCATTTATCTGTAGAGCAGAGGAGAAAGTGTGGGCACCAAAATGTGTTAATATCAGACTTCAGTGTTTCCAACAAATTTCCAGAATCATGTCCAATCAGTTCTGGAGGGACTTGCAGAAACCAGAGACAAATGTATAGTGGTAATTTCTTCCAGTTCTAGAACTTTCTAGGTCTTGCTGCTAAAAGTCAAAGTTTTATTAGTATTCCAAATCAGTTCAACAAGCAGAAGCCCAAAGACTCTCACAGAACCAAGTGTCAGCTGCTCAGGAGGCCACCAACGTGGCATCCATTGCGTGACTTTGCCTTCTAAGGCAAAACACAAGCTGATTTCTTTAAGATTCTTAGACTCAATCAGTCTCTACCATCATGGAGAGACTATCACATTTTTGCCACTTGAGGTTTCACCAAATTAAGTGAGAAGCACAGGTTCTGAAGATAAACAGACTTCAATTACCAGGTTCTGCTCTTAGGCAAAGTTACCACCCTGTGTGAGCTTCATTTTTCTTACCTGTAAAAATCCCCATGAGTTTTTATGAGCATTAAATGTGACAATGCATAGAAATCCCCTACCACAATGCCTAAAAAATAGTAAGCACTCAATTTACTTTAGCAACTATTGTTTTTTTATCTCTGCTACTTTAAATCTTTCTCTTTAGAATCTCCATAGAACACATAATTATCTGCTTTAAGAAGGCCTTTTTTCCTGAGAATAATTTTTTTCTTTTTGAGACAGGGTCTCACTCTGTCACCAAAGCTGGGGTGCAGTGGCATGAAAACAGTTCACTGCAGCCTCGACCTCCCAGGGCTCGAGCCATCCTCCCACCTCAGCTCCCCACCACCAAGTAGCTGGCACTACAAGCACATGCCACCACACCTGGCTACTTTTTGTATTTTTTGTAGAGGCAGGGTTTCACCATGTTGCCCAGGCTGATCTCAAACTCCTGAGCTCAAGCAATCCGCCCATTGAAGCCTCCCAAAGTGCTGAGGTTACAGGCATGAGCCACTGTGCATGGCTGAAAGTAATTTTTTTTAAAAGACTTTTAATATCCAGGTAAATAATCACTTACACACTTCTTCTCCTTGCCAGCCAATCTGCAGGCACAGAGACAGACCAGCTCTTTTCTACTAGAATCCCACCAACCGTTAAGTGGCTGAGGTAGGGTGGGAAGAAAGATCCTTGGACCACTCAAGGATCATAAAGAAAAAACATCTTTATTTGTTTTAAAAACAGAAAACAAATTATCTATTTCCCCCTTTAAGTATAGGAAGCATGCAATTTGCACAGCAAGATAAAATATCAATTATATACAGGTTAAATATCCACTATATGGGACCAAGGAAATGTTTCAGATTTTGAATTTTTTTGAATTATTTGCATTATGCTTACTGGTTGAGCATCCCAAATCTGCAAATCTGAAAACCAAAATGCTTCAACGAGCATTTCCTTTGAACATCATGTCAGCACTCCAAAAGTTTCAGATTTTGCAGTATTTTGGATTTTAGATTTTCAGATGCTCAACCTGTAGCATAATTAACAAAGGGAAAGTAAGCAAGGAAATGAAAAGGGGAAGGAAAAAATGATAAGATTCCAGAAAAGGACAGAGTGGAAATAAGATGGGATAGGAAATACTTCACAGGAAAAGGTTTAACTTATTTGTCCAAGTCATGAAATGACTGTAATACTGAGCAAATATCCTTCTCCCGTTTGGGCCTCAGTATCTAGTACATTCACCTGTCAAATCAGGAAGGCTGATTGGGGCCAGGTGTGTTGGCTCACACTTGTAATTCCGGCACTTTGGGAGGCCGAGGCGGGAGGATGACTTGAGCCCAGGAGTTCAAGACCAGCCTGGTAACATAGCGAAATCCATCTCTACAAAAAATAAAATTATTAGCTGGGTGTGATGGTACACACCTGTAGTCCCAGATATTTGAAAGGCTGAGGTGGGAGGATCACCTGCGCCCAGGGGGGTCAAGGTGGCAACGAGCCATGACAGTGCCACTGCACTCCAACCTAGGCAACAGCGTGAGACCATCTCCAGAAAAAAAAAATTTACACGCTTTGATTTGAATCTGTATATGGGTTTTCTTGTTCTGTGACACAAATATATCTAGTACTAAATAAGTTCCATGCTAGGGCGGGCATGGTGGCTCATGCCTGTAATCCCAGCACTTTGGGAGGCCAAGGTGGGTAGATCCCCTGAGGTCAGGAGTTTGAGACTAGCCTGACCAACGTGGTGAAACCCGTCTCTACTAAAAATACAAAATTAGCCAGGTGTGGTGGTGCACGCCTGTAGTCTCAGCTACTTGGGAGGCTGAGGCAGGAGAATCGCTTGAAGGAGGTGGAGGCTGCAGTGAGCCGAGATTGTGTCATTGCACTCCAGCTTGGCTGACAAGAGTGAAACTGTCTCCAAAAAAAAAAAAAAAAGTTCCATCTTATTATAATTATTATGACTTTTCAATATTTTAATATATAGCAATCCAGATCCTAAAGGCAGTCTGCATGTTAACACATAGGGCAATCCCCCCTTACATTATTCTTTTTGCAAAAATTTCTTGGTTTTAACCAGAACCATATTTTACCCAGAACCAGTCCTCTCCCATCTAACAATCCCTTTGAAATTCTAACTATAACTCCATTATATTTATAGATAAGTTTCATATCTCCATTTAAAGTATAGAAAACCAAAGCTCAGTGGGCTTAAGGAAATGCTTTACCCAGTAAAATTCACATGGCCAAAAAAGGCAGTTCTAGGACTATAACCCAAAATTTCTGATTCTTAAATCAGTGTTCTTATCACTAAAACAGTGCTTCTCAAATTTTCATGTGTGTATGAATCACCAGGGACTCCTGTTATAATGCAGATTCGAATTCAGTAGGTCTGGAGTGGGGCCCAAGAATCAGTATTTCTAACAGGTTTCCAGAGGATGATGATGCCACTCAGTCTAAGGACAAGAATCTGAGTGACAAAGGCACTGTATCTTTCAGCTCATAGTCTGATGGGGATGGCATCTATCAGTAGTTAGGCCTTGGGTGCCCCTTCTGAGAAGAAATTGCTGCTACCGAGAAAAACTCTCTCTTGACTTGGGCTGCTTTCACCCACCAAACCTAGCCAGTGCCTTTCCTAAGGATATCAGAGCAGCTGCTCTATTTCTGAAGTCCACCACTGTGTAATTGGTCACAAGAGGATCCACAAAGCTGATCATGTGGTGCCGGCAGATTCTCTGCTCTTGGGCAGAAACCTTGTTGGTGACGATGTCTAGGCCTTCATAGACCTAAAGGAAAGAAAATTAACGTGAGAAAGTCAACCACCTCCATAAAATGCATACTTACGGATAGAAATTTTGATCTGTTTCTCCCTCCTGCCAAACACTTCACTGACCCAAAGCACCAGGGTAGATGTATTCTAACAGAGAGCACAGCCAGATTTACAAAACCCAAAACAAAGAAAGAAAACAGAGCACTGGTTTTCTTATCAAATAGCAGCTATTAGCTCAGTTTTAAAGGTAAGAAGGGTATGAAAATCAATGCCCAAGTAAAAACTAATTCTGCAAGATTAAAAGGAGGTCCTTTAGGCCAGAATTTTAAAGCACTGAAAATTGGACAGGTTGTTTTATTTATTTTACTTATCACAAGACTCCAGAAAGGTAACATTTTGCATTGATTGTTCAGTTCTACTTCAAAATGCTTAGATAGTTCTTGGATTTAAATGGCTCTAAAAGGTTTTCAGAATTTGTATAAGATTGGTTCCATTTATGGAGAAGTAGTCTAACTACAAAAATACATATAAAACATACACATACACACTTTGAAGTCAGAACCCCTAATACTGCTGTACTCTAGTGGAAACATTGTGATCTATCAAAATTACTGCTTTAGGGGTCAGCAAGGACAATATAAATACTCAAAGGCAATATCCTGTCTGTGAGCTCTTGATCTGCCAATTCGACTAAAAAGTTCAAGTGTACTTTTTCTAAATGCAAGGTCTCCAAGAACAGATCTGAAAATACTAGTTTGAAAATAGGGATGAATACTTTGAGATTAAATGTTCTCTCTGTAATCACTGATTCCACAGGGAGCACTGAATGAACAAATAATAAGTTCCGTAGAACCCACAAAGATGTTAAAAGCATTTTTATCTCACGTTTCCCTTTACTTACATGGGTGTCAAATAAGTACAGTCCAGTGTAATGGTTAGGAGGAAAGACCCTGGCGCCAGGCTGCCTCAGCTCATTTCCTAGCTCTGCCACTTACTAGTTATTTGTAGTTGGAGAAGGCAGTTACTAACTTCTCTGGGCCTCAATCCCTCATCAGTAAAAGGAAAATAATAATATCTATCTGCTTGGATTATTGTGAGGATTAAATGAGTTACTACTGAAAAGCACTTAGTTTTTGCCTGGCACATTGTAAGTGGCACATAAGGGTCAGTATTACCTAATTGCTATCATTATCATTACTACCATCACAATAACTAAAGGAGAAGGGGAAATAATTTTAGTGTTACTGTTTAATACTCAGAAGCCTCTATGCTCTTAGCGACTGAGGTCATTTACCAAGCAAGGATATAAGACATGTTCTATGAAATAAAATCAGTAAATAGTAAAACAGCATATAAATAGAAAATAATGTAAATAGAGCCATAAGGAAAGTATCAACTCTGCCTTTTTAACTCATTTAATTTGTGCCTGACAGCAGACTCGCATTCTCATACTTGACAATTAATGGAATCATAAATCATATTCTTTTCTGTGTATCCTGAACAAGAGTTCCTTCTAATGTTATACAAAATCATATGGTTATCATACACTGGTGTCTTCTGTGCAAATTAAGAAAATTAAAAGGGAGGCCAGACGCGGTGGCTCACGCCTGTAATCCCAACACTTTGGGAGGCTGAGGTGGGCGGATCATGAGGTCAGGAGTTTGAGAGCAGCATGACCAACATGGTGAAACCCCATCTCTACTAAAAATACACAAAAAATAAGCGGGGCGTGGTGGCATGTGCCTGTAATCTCAGCTACTCAGGGGGCTGAGGCAGAAGAATTGTTTGAACACAGGAGGCAGAGGTTGCAGTGAGCCGAGGGGAGACAGAGGTTGCAGTGAGCTGAGATCGTGCCACTGCATTCCAGCCTGGGCAACAGAGCAAGACCCCATTTCAAAAAAAAAAAAGAAAGAAAAAAAAACCAAAAGGGGCCAGGACCAGTGGCTCACACTTGCAATCCCAGCACTTTGGGAGGCCAAGGTGGGCGGATCGCTTAAGCTCACAAGTTCGAGAACAGCCTGGGCAATGTGGTGAAACTGCATCTCTACAAAAAATACAAAAACTTAGCTGGGTGTGGTGGCAGGCACCTGTAGTTCCAACTACTGAGGAGGCTGAGGTGGGAGGATCACTTGTGCCTGGGAGACAGAGATTGCAGTGAGCCCAGATCACACTACTGCACTCCAGCCTGGACAATAGAGCTAGACTTTGTCTCAAAAAAGAAAAGAAAAGAAAACGGAAGGGGCTGGGCATGGTGGCTCATGCCTGTAATCCCAGCACTTTGTGAGGCTGAGGCGGGTGGATCGCCTGAGGTCAGGAGTTCAATACCAGCCTGGCCAAGATGGTGAAACCTTGTCTTTACTAAAAAAAAAAAAAAAAAATACAAGAAAATTAGCCAGGTGTGGTGGCGTGTGCCTGTAATCCCAGCTACTCAGGAGGCTGAGGCAGGAGAATCTCCTGAACTTGGGAGACGAAGGTTGCAGTGAGCCAAGATCATGCCACTGCACTCCAGCCTGGGCGACAGAGCAAGACTCTGTCTCAAAAAGAAAAACAACAACAAAAAACTGAAGGGAGGAAAAGAGTTAATAATAAATGTTTATTCCCCGCTCTCTCTCTTCCCACAACCCTTGGTTGGCTCTGCTGTGGCATAGAATTCCAAATGATCCAATACTAAAGAGCTCACATAGCAATAACTTGATTTTGCTAGTAGAGGATTCCTAAATCCTGTTAAGTATGTTACAATAAAAAGGATTCTAAAATGTTACACTGAGATTAACGTTAATTAATGTTAATCAGTATCATATGCATAGCTGCAAATATACAATTACACCTCTAACAAAGTCAAAATGTAAGTATCTCTACCATCACCTTCTATCAGAGACCCTAGAAGACTAGATAAAATTTCTTCCTGTGATCTGCCTTTAGGTGTATCTTCTAGAGGCCCTTAAAATGGTGAGTTTAAAAAAACTGACACATAATTCAAACGGAAGGTAACCCAGAACTAGCTCACCTTATTTGCTAAAGGAAGTGGCCTATTGTACTGCTTATGATATATACAAATGCCAGCAAATATCAGGAAAAAGAAAAGAGTGTTAATGGTTTAAACTCATAGAGTTAACAAATTAAAAACTATAACTCACAAAAGTACTACAACTCAGTTACTAACATAAGTTGTCATCTTTGGGTGATCTGTTAACCCTCTGCCTCTTATACCATCAGGTTAAAAGAAATGGGACATAAATATGTGGGTGATACTGACTAGACATCTGATTTACATATAATATGGTTTAATGGATATGTTTTATAGTCGTTAACTAAATCCAAAACCGAAAACTTTTGAGTACCAAACACACTATTTGGAGGAGGTGCTCACTGGAGTATTTTGGATTTTGGATTTTCAGATTTGGGATGCTCAACTGGTAAATATAATGCAAATATTCCAAAATCAGAAAAAGCTAGGAAACCAAAACACTTCTGGTCCCAAGCATTTTGCATAAGGGATACTCAACCTGTATAACAGGGTATTAAAGTACAATAAATGAAAGTATATGACTGCCATCTGCATTGCAACAACAGGAAAAGGAGAGACAGACTATAAGTGAAACAAGATTGGCCAAGTGTTCGTAATTATTGACTCTAGGCCATGGATATATGGGTAGTTCATTTCATTATTTGCCCTATTTTTTTTTTATATGTTGGGAAATTTCCATAACAAAAAGTTTATTTAAAAAAAGATATGGATGTACTTCACAATCATTATAGTGGCTATTAGAAAAACAGAAACAGAAAATAGCAAATGTTGGCAAGGATGTAGGCAAATGAATCCCTGTGCATTGCTGAGGGGAATGTAAAATGGTGCAGCTATTACGGAAAACAATATGGCAGTTCTGGGCAGGGCAAGGTGGCTCATGCCTGTAACCCTAACACTCTGGAAGGCCGAGGTAGACCCAGGAGTTCAAGATCAGCCTAGGCAACATAACGAGACCACCATCTCTAGAAGTTAAAAACAATAACAACAACAACAAAAACTAGAAGAAAAACAATATGCCAGTTCCTCAAAAAATAAAACAGATTTAACATACAACGTATCAATTCCACTTCAGGTATATACCCAAAAGAACTGAAAACAGGGTGTTGGACAGGTATTTACACATCCATGTTCACAGCAGCAGTATTCACAATAGCCAAAAGGTGAAGTAATCCAAATACTCATCCACAGAAAAATGGACAAACAAAATGTGGTCTATGCATACAACAGAGTATTATTCAGCTTTAAGAAAGGCAGGAAATTGGCCAGGCGAGGTGGCTCATGCCTGTAATCCCAGCACTCTGGAGGCCGAGGTGGGTGGATCACCTGAGGTCAGGAGTTCGAGACCAGCCTGACCAATACAGTAAACGCTATCTCTATGAAAAAATACAAAAATTAGCTGGGCATGGTGGCAGGCACCTGTAATCCAGCTACTCAGGAAGCTGAGACAGAAGAACTGCTTGAACCCAGGAGGCGGAGGTTGCAGTGAGCCAAGGTCTCGCCACTGCATTCCAGCCTGGGCTAGGGAATGAGACTCTGTCTCAAAAAAAACAAAAGAAGGGCAGGAAATGATGATACACGCTACAACATGGATAACCTTGAACATACTAAGCTAAGTGAAATAAGCCAATCACAAAAGGACAAACACTGTACGATCTCATGCATATGAAGTACCTAGAGTAGTCAAATTCATAGAGACATAAGGTTAGTTACCAGAAACTGGGGAGAGGGGAGAATAGGGATTTGTTTAATGGGTACAGTCTCATTTTAAGAAGATAAAAACATATTGGAGATGGAAGGTGGTAATGATTGCAGAGCAATGTGAATGTACTTAACGCCACTGAAATACTGAAAGGACTAAAATGGCCACTGAAATGGTTAATGGTCAATGTTATACCACAATTAAAAAAAAAAAAAGACTTGGATGATAGTTTTAGGCACAATAAGAAACCAGTGAATAGCAGCAATAAAACAAAATTTTCAAAATTATTGAAAGCTGATAATGTTCTATTTCTTGAACTGAAATTCAGTTGAGTTGTGGTTACACAGGTATTTTACTTTTTTGATAATGTATTGAGCTGTATAGTTATGAATTGTGTGTTTTTATGGGTATCCTTTATTTATCAATTAAAATCGTAGTGCACAGCTAAGAAGCAAAAACACAACATTTTTCACATTTTCACCAAGCATAAATATCTAAACAAACCCAGAAATCAATCAAGTTTGTAAATATCACATTTGGTCCAGAGGTTTAGGTCACATCCATGCTGTAAATGCCACAATCAGGCTTATGATTTTATTACCAGCCTAGAAAACATTCACATGTGAAATCTGTAGCTGGATGTCTTACACTTCCCCTATTTTTCAGCTTCAATTACAGTTTCAGCATCACCCTACCTACAATCATCCTGAATGCTGGGAAGAGCCAAAAGTATCTGTTTTATGTTTCAAAGACAGCATGCCACTCTGCTCCACTTCCCCTTCTCCCAAAGGACACCTGTGATCTGTGTATATAGAAATGATTTGGAATAAAATGCTTTTCTCTGCACAAACAATATTTGGACAATACTGAGGGACTACTGGCCTCTTGGTAAGGCCTGATAACTGAAATATTCTGAAAAATTCCAGGTTTAACCCACTTCATCAATTATCTAACATAACTGACTTATCTCTGCAAACATTTATTAAGAGGCTACTAGGTGTTAGGTATACTGCAAGATGTTAGCTACACAAAGAAGACTGAGAAAGTCCCATGGCCAGGCATGGTGGCTCACACCTATAATCCCAGCACTTTAGAAGGTTGAGTAGGAGGATCATTTCAGATAAGGAGTTCAAGACCAGCGTGGCCAACATAGTGAGACTCCATCTCTACCAAAAATTTAAAAATTAGTCAGGTGTGGTGGCACGTGCCTCCGAGCTACTTGGGAGCCTGAGGCAGGAGGATCGCTTGGGCCCAGGAGTCCAAGGCTGGAGTGAGCTAAGAAAGTGCTGCTGCACTCCAGTCTGGGCAACAGAGCAAGACGCTGTCTCTTTAAAAAAAAAAAAAAAGAGTGCTAGTCCTCAGGGTCCAAGTTAGACACAAACAGCTGTAATAAAAGGAGATGCAGAACATAAAAGTTTATAACAATTAAACATTTAATGTTCTAGGCATTAAATTGGGTATTATAGAAAAATACACCTTTTTGTTTCATCTCTGTTGATGGTTTATTTCCAGACTAAAAATAAATTTTGTAAAAATGGTACAAGGCTGAAATAACCTGAACTCTTCAAATCAACAGAGCTGAAGTGCCCAGAGGAACTAATGAAGGTAAAAGAAATCTATAACAGAGGGAAAAAAAAAGATATTAAAAAAAAAACCCACAAACAACAACAACAAAGATATGGAAAAAACAGGGGGCCGGGCATGGTGGCTCATGCATGTAATCCCAGCACTTTGGGAGACCGAGGCAGGTGGATCATGAGGTCAAGAGTTTGAGATCAGCCTGGCCAACATGGTGAAACCCTGTCTCTTCTAAGAATACAAAAATTAGCCAGGTGTGGTGGTGTGTGCCTGTAATCCCAGCTCGGGAGGCTAAGGCAGGAGAATCACTTGAACCAGGGAGGTGGAGGTTGCAGTGAGCCAAGACTGTGCCACTGCACTCCAGCCTGGGCCACAGAGCAAGACTCTGTCTCAAAAAAAAAAAAAAAAATATGGAAAAACCAAAAAACAAAGAAATCTACAACAGAGACCTACAGGAAAACCAGCAGAATCCACAGCAGTGGTTCTCAACTCAAAGTGATTTTGTTCACTGGGGGACATCTGGCAATGTCCAGAATCTTTTTTGAGATGGAGTCTTGCTCTACTGCCCAGGCTGGGGTACAGTGGTGTGATCTCGGCTTGCTGCAACCTCTGCCTCCTGAGTTCAAGCAATTCTCCTGCCTCAGACTCCCAAGTAGCTGGGATTACAAGCACCTCCCACCACACCTGGCTAATTTTTGTGTGTGGTTTTTTTTTCCTATTTCTTTCTTTTTTTTACATGGAGCCAGGCTGGAGTGTGTGGCGCAATCTCAGCTCACTGCAACCTCTGTCTCCCAGGTTCAAGCGATTCTCCTGCCTCAGCCTCCTGAGTAGCTGGGACTACAGGCACACGCCACCACACCCGGCTAATTTTTGTATTTTTAGTAGAGATGGGGTTTCACGATATCGGCCAGGTTGGTCTTGAACTCTTGACCTTGTGATCCACCTGCCTCGGCCTCCAAAAGTGCTGGGATTACAGGCGTGAGCCATCGCGCCCAGTCTATTTTTGTGTTTTTAGTAGAGATGGGATTTCAGTATGTTGGCCAAGCTGGTCTCGAATTCCTGACCTCAGGTGATCCGCCTGCCTCGGTCTCCCAGAGTGCTGGGATTATAGGTGTGAGCCACCGTACCCGGCAGGAAACATTTTTGATTGTCACAACTGTGGAGCTGGGAGTGCTACTAGCATCTAGAGGGTAGAGGGCAAGGCTGCTGCTAAACATTCAGTAATGCACTCTGGTCTAGCCCTCAGCCCCTACCACAAAGAATCATCTGGCCCAAAAATGTCAATAGTCCTGAAATTGAGAATCTCTGATCTAAAGAAATTTCACCTTGCAGATACTCCCACAATTTTTTTAGTGTACGGCCAAAGATCCCATCCTTTTAAGGCTCCATCCCTTTGGGCTGCCTTGCTGTAGGGTGGCCCTGAGTGTGCTAATCAGCAGCAGTGTCCGTGGCAGTGGGCAGATCCCAGCGCTCTGGGTGCTGGCTGTGATGTCCCAGTATAGCTGTCTACAAGCAAAAGGGAAAGCTGCCCCCTGGTTTGGTTCCTTCCCCACAAGCTATCATTCACCTTTTCACTCATGTCCTTCCCATTTCAAATTAGATCTTAAAGTCCTTCAACCACTTTCTTGCCTCAATGTATTACACCTGCCTTGAAAACCATACCCTTGGATCATGGTTCAATATAATCATGCACTGCTTGCTGCCCTCCACTGCTCTATGAGTATCTCACGGAGATCATTAATGAACCTGACTGCCAAATATAACACTTTTCTACTAAGCTCTCAAAACAAGTAACGGAAAAAGCAACAATCTGATACTACCGAGCTCTCTCTCCCTCATAAATCACTCCCCTTTGAGGCTTCAAGGGCATCATTCCTTCCAGGTTTTTCTTCTTATCCCACTAGACCTTCTTCCATCTATTTTACTGAGGCCAGCCACTGATCTATTAGCAATACCTATCAGGGAACAATATTGAGAAAGAGCAGTCTTTATGGTATCCACCTGCCCTTTTTGTATTATAAACTTTCTCTGGGTGACACCCATGGCTTCTACAACCATTATTGTGCTGATAACTCCAAAAATCCATATCCACAACCTAGTTCTCTTTTTGTGGTGCCAGACCTGTATATTCAACTGTCTAGTGGACATAATTGAGAGGCACATAGTATATGGGAAAGTGGTTAACAGTAAGGACTCTCGTCAGGCATGGTGGCTCACACCTGTAATCCCAGCACCACGGGTGGCCTAGGCAGGCGGATCACTTGAGCCCAGAGTTCAAGACCAGCTGGGCAACATTGTGAGACTCTGTCTCTATCAAAAAAATAAAAATAAAAAAAAATTAGCCAGGTACAGTGGCATGCACATAATCCCAACTACTCAGGAGGCTAAGATGGGAGGGTTGCTTGAGCTCAAGAGGTTGTGCTGCAGTGGGCCATAATTGCACCACTACACTCCAGCCTGGGCAGCACAACAAGAAAGAAAGGGAGGAAAAAAAAATAAAGAAAAATTAAAAAAAAAAAAAAAAAAAAAAAAAAAAAAAAAAAAAAAAAAAAAAAAAAAAAAAAAAAAAAAAAAAAAAAAAAAAAGAAAGGAAGAAAAGAAAGAAAAAAAGGAAGGAAAGGAAAGAAGAAAGAAAGAAAAAAGAAAAGAAAAAGGAAGGGAAGAAGGAAGGAAGAGAAAGAAGGGAGGAAACAGAAGAGAGAGGGAGGGAAGGAAGGAAGGAGGCAAAGAAGGTCATGTTTCTCTTCTGGAACCTCAAGTTTGTCACATCTAACATCTCTTCTAGTTCTTTTTTTTTTTTTTTAGATGGAGTCTCTGTTTCTCAGGCTTGGGTGCAGTGGCGTGATTTTGGCTCACTGCAACCTTTCCCTCCCAGGTTCACGCGATTCTCCTGCCTGAGCCTCCCAAGTAGCTGGGATTACAGGCACCTGTCACCACGGCCAGCTAATTTCTTCTAGTTCTAATAGTCCAAGCTTGGGGAGAAAAGATATAGGTACATGAAAGGAAAAATTATTTTCTTAAAGGATGTTGACACTCACTGGGAAGTTGATTTTCCTTTAAACAAGTTCAACTGAAGAGATGTTGAAGACTAGGGGAAAGGTTGATCTCTTGATTAACTTTACTTTTTTATTAAAAAAATAGTAACTTTTTTTTTTTTGAGATGGAGTCTCGCTCTATTGCCCAGGCTGTAGTGCAGTGGCTCGATCTTGGCTCACTGCAACCTCCGCCTCCCAGGTTCAAGCAATTCTTCTGCCTCAGCCTCTCGAGTAGCTGGGACTAGGCACGCGCCACCATGCCCAGCTAATTTTTGTATTTTTAGTAGAGACGGGGTTTCACCATATTGGCCAGGCTGGTCTCGAACTCCTGATCTCATGATCCACCCACCTCAGCCTCCCGAAGTGCTGGGATTACAGATGTGAACCACCGCGCCTGGCCAAAAATAACGTTTTTAAAAACAACTTCAGTAGGTTAAGACTAATAAGTTTGCTGTAGGAACATCAAGGCAATTATTCTTTTTAACTGTGGCAGAAATTCAACTGTAGACATGCTGAATAAACCGGACAGATTAAGATGCTCAGAAAGCAGGAGAAGGCCAGGCACCGTGGCTCACACCTGTAATCCTAACACTTTGGGAGGCCAAGGCAGTTTTGGTCAGCTAGCCGTGGTGGCACATGCCTATAGTTCTAGCTACTCAGGAGACTGAGCTGGGAGGATTGCTTGAGCCAGGAGGTCAGGGCTGCTGTGAGCCATGCCTGCACCACTGCACTCCAGCCTGAACCACAAAGCAAGACACTTGTCTCAAAAAAATAAAACAAAATAAAAAAGCAGAAGAACCTGTGCCTGATTTGTTGAGTAAGTGAGGTGAGACTCATGGTTTGGAATTTAGAGTGCAGATCATGGCTTTTATTCTTTCCTATGGCTCTTCTCTTTAAGGGAACAGAAACCAGAATCATATAAGGCCATAGTTTTCAAAACTGAGATGTGTATAACATGTATGTGATACATTCTTCTGAAGCATCAGTCTTACTAAGTAGTTTTAAAAAATTGAAACATTTTACATCTAAACAAACATTAGGGCAGAGAATGCAAAATTGGCACATATTTTTAAGTTAAAACATGAGAAACTGCAACATAGAGCTTCTGCAGCGGCTGCTTGGAAGTTCACCTGCAAACAAACACTGGAGAAGGACGGGCATAAGGAAATTGAGAACATCCATCCAGTCCAAACACCCAAAATTGTATATTTGACAATACTGAGGCTCCCCTGACCATGTAACTGGCTGGAAGCAGAGACAGGACTAATGCCAGGATGCCCTGCCTATAATCCAAGCTATTTCTGCTGCCTCCTACTAGTAGAATTTTTATCCCCATTTGACTCTGGTGTGTTTGTTTGCTTTAAGTAATGAATTCCTACTGAGGTGAAATTAAATTCCAGAAACTGAGGAAAAGACAGCTACTACACATTGAACCCCTTCAAGGTTCTTATGAGAAAAAGCTACAAATATACACACAGACAACACCACGTGACCATAATGCTGACACAAAAAGGGCTTAAGAGAGAAAGTAAGGTTCATAATGAAGTTTCCATTCTTTGGCCATCTTTACAGCCTCAAGATTGGCCCATCTTTGATGATTTCAGTGATATTTTATCTCAAAATATCTAAAACAACATATGAGAGCTGAGGTACTCCAGTATTTGGAGGTCCAAGTCTAAGTTAGGAGGAGACAATAGAGTATCATGGAGTGGACCATCTAGGTTCAAATTTTGCCTCTGCCATTCAGCGGTGGCCGTCACTTAGCAGATTATTTAAATATCTAACTTTTTGTTGCTTCAAGTGTTCTCATCTGTAAAATGAGGATAATACGAGCACCTATACTCCTTATGAGGTTATTTGAAGATCAGTGTTAGTGCATGCAAAATGTTTAGAATGATGCCAGGTAGATAAGCACTAAGTAGGGAGTGATCACTTGAGCTCAGGAGTTCGAGACCAGCCTGGACAACATAGGGATAAAAAATTTAAAAATTAGCTGAGCATGGGTGTGGTGGCACACACCTGTAGTCCCAGCTATTCGGTAGGCTGAGGTGGGAAGATCACTTGTGTCTATAAGGTTGATGGAGCAACATACCATCTCAGAAAAAAAAGTCACTAGTTGCTAGTGTTGCTAGTATAAACTAATACATACCCAGGGCTTTCATGCCTTTATTGCCCCTGTTGCTCTTCCCTACATACTTGTAGGTAACTGCAGGTTAACTGTGGGGTCCTGTGTTATCCAGGCATACTGAGGTCTGGATATGTTTGGTTAGCTACCCAATTTCCTTGCCTTTTTTTTTCTTTCCTTTTTCTTTTTTTGGTTTACTCCTCACTACCTAACACAGTACTTGTAATAATGGTTTTCTTTTCTTTTTTTTTTTTTTTCTGCTTTTTAAGAGACACGGTCATGCTCTGTTGCCCAGGCTGGAGAGCAGTGGCACAATCTCAGCTGACTGCAGTAACTTTCCAGGCTCAAGCGATTCTCCCATCTCAGCTTCCCAAGTAGCTGGGACCACAGGTGTGCACCAGCAGGCCAAGGTTATTTTTTAAATTTTTTATAGAGATGGAGTTTTGTCATGTTGCTCAGGCTGGTCTCCAATTTCTGGGCCCAAGTGATCCACTCACCTCAGCCTCCCAAAGTGTTGGGCTTGCAGGCATGAGCCACCACACCTGGCAGACATGAACTCTTTCAAAAAGAGTGTTAAAAAACTATTTGTAGGCCGGGCGCGGTGGCTCACGCCTGTAATCCCAGCACTTTGGGAGGCCGAGGCGGGTG